>JASDQU010014041.1:113093-138175 GCA_032191745.1 Picea mariana | reverse complement strand
CCTCTGGTTCTCTCGTTATGTGTTACCATTTGAGACTTCTTGTTTAATGACAAACATCTTTCTTATCATATCTTTTGCTTCTAATATTGAAGAATCGAGCATGGGTGATCCAGTCGAGTTGTTGTGATTATATTGTAATGTATGCTTGATTGTAGTATTGTTATGACATTTTTAGTTTCCTAAAGTTTTGGGTTCAAGAGGATCTTGTATTTGAATATTTTCCTCCTCAGGTCGTTGGAAGACTCGATGTCCATAGAATACCTCTACATTTCCTCACCAGTTCTTTCCCCTACTCACCCTTTACTACAACTTACTGACTGAAGTTAAATCAAGACCTCACTTGCTCATTCATTGCTTAGTCTAGACTTCTGAGTGAAAGCGATATTTTCTTGACTCTGTGCCCATTTGACCCCATTTAATTTATTCATTTTGACATACAAACTAATGGGTACTAGTCTTACCTCCGCTACAATCCAGAGGTGACTTCTATTGCTAAAATTTCTGGCTCCATTGTCGGGGATGAATTGAAGATTTTCCCTGGGATAGAATGACAAAGCTTACTGATTCTGAAGGTGCATCATAACTCAGTACCATTGAAGATTGAAACCTGCACCTAGAGACTCCACTATCTAGTGACTCCATTGGTCTTACTCCACTCTTTCAGCTGGCTCTGAAAGGCAGGCACGTGATTTATCACCCACAGTTGCCTCTAGCCACGCCTGAAGCTAGCCCAAAGAAAATTATCAGAAAAGGAAAGACCCCTCAATAAGGTACTTCAGTTGTCGAACCAAGTGATTCTGGTAATTTTCATCATCCTCCCTTTGAAACTCCATTTTTTTCTTCTCATATTCCTATTATATATTCTCTTGGAGTTTCTAGAGCAATAAATTTTGGGAGTTTCCCTATTGTTTTCTCCTCCCCTAGCCTCGGTTTGGAAGGAGAAAGTTTTGACACTCCCGTCTCCCCTGAGGTTATTCCCTATCTCATACCCAGGACCTTAAGATATTTTCCCATTCCAGGTTTTACTATCCCTTCTCCTATCAGAGTTGTTGTAGGAGAAGCCTATTTTCCTACCATCTCTACAACCTTTTTCCCTAGAAGTACATTTCCAGTCTCATTTGTCTGAATCCCATATCAAACTGCTTCTCCTCCTATTCACACTCCAATGGAAGGATAAAATCCCCCCATAACCATAATGGAAGCTATAATAGCTGCTAGGTATGCCCCTCTTGTTTTTCCTCAGCCCTTGGATTCTCTCCCAGTGGATGGATACCTTAAGAAGTTACCTAAGCTCACGGGTGAGGGAGACATAACTGTGGAAGAACATATTGAAGCCTTTTATAGTTTTATAGATAATCATGCCATAGAGAATGAAGATGTATGGATGACGATATTTTTTCATAGCCTCCATGGTGAATCTAGGAAGTGGTTCAGGGCCTTGCCCCCTGGATCTATTGGTGGGATCGAAGCCTTAGATGAAGTCTTCTTAAAGGATTGGGGAAACAAAAAGGATATCATGTACTATATTACAAAGTTTTGGGCTCTGAAGAAAGAGGATGGAGAATATTTGTTTGATTTCTCCGAGAGAAGCCTATTTTCCTACCATCTCTACAACCTTTTTCCCTAGAAGTACATTTCCAGTCTCATTTGTCTGAATCCCATATCAAACTGCTTCTCCTCCTATTCACACTCCAATGGAAGGATAAAATCCCCCCATAACCATAATGGAAGCTATAATAGCTGCTAGGTATGCCCCTCTTGTTTTTCCTCAGCCCTTGGATTCTCTCCCAGTGGATGGATACCTTAAGAAGTTACCTAAGCTCACGGGTGAGGGAGACATAACTGTGGAAGAACATATTGAAGCCTTTTATAGTTTTATAGATAATCATGCCATAGAGAATGAAGATGTATGGATGACGATATTTTTTCATAGCCTCCATGGTGAATCTAGGAAGTGGTTCAGGGCCTTGCCCCCTGGATCTATTGGTGGGATCGAAGCCTTAGATGAAGTCTTCTTAAAGGATTGGGGAAACAAAAAGGATATCATGTACTATATTACAAAGTTTTGGGCTCTGAAGAAAGAGGATGGAGAATATTTGTTTGATTTCTCCGAGAGGTTTAATAAAATGTATAATAAAATCCCCACTATAGTCAAGCCTACAGAAACCTCTGCAAATATTACTTATGCTACTGCTTTTGATCCTAACTTTTGTTTCTTGCTAAGAGAAAGAAGAGATACTTCATTTGCTCATATGCAAGACACAACCCTTGAAGTAGAGTATAATATATTTTCAGTTGATAAACTTAGGAGCAAGAATGAAAGAGACAGAAGAAAAGGGAGGTCTAAAATCTCAACCTTTGGTTCCTCTACTGTCCATCCTCAAGTTGATGAACTTACTAAATTAGTAAAATCTATGTCTGTTGAGATGGAGAAGTTGAAGCTTGAAGGAAGATAGAACTATAGAAATCCAAAAAATGTTGATAACAAAGGTAACTTTAGGAGACCTAACAACGCTCCTTGGATTCTTCCAAGAGAGTAGAGGAACATATATAGGAATGATCATAAAGTCTAGACTCCTCTCCAAAATAATCTTGTTACAGACGATGAAGGTGAGGATGAGGGATTTGATCCTAAAATCCACTGTCTTGGAGACACCACCTCCTTTCCTCATTTGACTCAATCTGCATATGAGGAATCTCTCATGGATAGACAAATTAATGATTTGAGTAAGGGAGACAAGGCCGACAACATCCCAAACATATATAATCTGATGTCCAAGAAGAAAGAAGGAAAGCTGAATGTTTTTTAGTAACCTACTAGAACAAAGAATCATGCTAGAGATATAGCAGACAACAACAAAGGTAAGAAAGTGCAAACACCCTCTCCGGTAATTAAAGTTCCTATTCCTGAAATGAAATAAATTCTAAAGCCCCCTCCCTCTTTTAATTTTGACCATGAAATTCAAAAAATCAGAATCCCTATACCCCTTTCTGAGTTTGTCAAACATGAATACTTCATAAGGTGCCTCTCCAAAATGTTGCAGCCCGAGTCTATGTCTCACTCTACAGACTCGGTCAATTTGCAAGATGAAAATCCAGCAGTTATCTTAGGTCTATTAGTAAAAGGAAAAAATGACTCATCTCCTCCCTTCTATACCTCACTAAACATACATGACAAGGTGTTTCACAACTAATTTATGGATTCAAGGGCATCTCACAATCTTATGCCTAAAATTTTCATGGAAGAACTTGGTCTGCAAATTACAAAATCCTACCATATCCTGTATTCTTTTGATTCCAAGAAGGTGAAGTTCCTTGGGGTTATTAAAGATCTGGATGTGTCCTTGTTCCAGTTGTTGATGAAGAGAATAGTCATGTATATCATAGTGGTTTATGTTCCCCCTAATTTTGGAATGTTCATATCTAGATCTTGTATAAATAGACTGGGGGGAACCTTGCGGATGGACCTTTCATACGCCACCATTCCTATGTTTGGAGGTGAACAAAGGAGACTTTACAAGGAAGCCCAGCTCACATACATCATCAGTGATGAACTGAACCCCACCAATCATCCTATATTTTCACTCGACAATGATTTGGGGTCTATTTTGTTACAGCTCATTGATGCTCTAGAGCCTCCCTTTAAACTCAGAAAGAAATATGTTACTTTTCAGGAAGATTCTCCTCTCACCACTTCTGTTTAGAAGATGTTCTTTGATGGAGCCTCTTCTAAGGATGTTGTTGGTGCCAGAGTGGTTTTTGTTTCACCGTCTTGAGAGACCAAGTCTCTATCCTACAAATTGGAATTTGAAGCTACCAATAATGTGGTAGAGCATGAAGGTCTTATTTTGGGCTTACGGGATGCAAAGGACAAGGGGATCAAGGAAATATATGTGTTTGGGGATGCCGAACTGATTCTTAATCATATTAGAAATATTTATCAAGATAAGCATCCCAAGCTCAAAACTTATAGAAATGAAGTGTGGGACCTGATTGACATTTTTTTCTTGGCTTTCAACATTTCATTCATTTCGAGAGAGGAGAACACTATGGCTGATTCTCTGGCTGCCTCAGAGAGTCATTTCAGGATCCCACCACCACCTAAGTTTAGGTATGATGTTGAGGATCATGATTATGAAGGTGACTCTCACGCTAATGTATTTCTAAATAAAATTTCTAATCACCATATTGTTCAGTTGCCTAGCAACCACATTCCCAAAGGACTAGTTCCTTTACAAATATTTTTCAATGGGAATGATGTGGCAGTAAAGTTTAAAGGCCCAACTGAGGATGCTGATGTAGTTGAATGCAATATTGGTACAGAGGAGGATCCAAAGTTGGTCAAGTTTTCAAGCAACCTGTCAAGGGAGCAGAGAGCCAAGTATATTGAGCTATTAAAAGAATTTTCTGATGTGATTTCCTAGACCTATGAAGACCTTAGAACGTACGACACAACCATCACTGAGAATAAGATCTCATTAAAAGAGGAGGCCAAACCATTTAGGAAGAAATTAAGACAAATAAATCCTATGTTGTTGCCTATTATGGAAAGGGAGGTAAAGAAGCTGCTAGATGCCCAAATCATTGTCCCTCTGGGATATTTTGAATAGGTGGCCAACTTGGTTCCAGTAAGGAAAACGAGCGGAGAAATCAAACTCTGTATGGATTTCAAGAATATGAACAGAATCTATAAGAAGGAAAATTACCCTTTGCCAAATATGGAACACATGTTGTAGAGGGTGACAGGTGCATCCATGATCTCCATGATTGATGTCTTTTCTGGCTACAATCAGATCTTTGTCCTGCCTAAAGACAAAGAAAATACATCCTTCACCACTCCTTGGGGCACATTCATTTATGCCAAAATTCCCTTTGGATTGATGAACGCAGGAGAAACCTTCCAAGGAGCCATGGACATATCCTTCATTGGAGAAAGAGACGAATTTGTAGTCATCTATCTGGTTGACATAAAAATCTTCTCCAAATCTGATAAAGAACATGGTCAACATATGAGAAAGGTCTTATCAAAATGCAGAAGGTTTGGTCTCTCCCTAAATCCCAAGAAGTCTTTATTTTCCATGCAGGAAGGAAAATTGTTGGGACACATTGTATCAGTTGAGGGGGTTAGGATTGATATAAGCAGGGTAGAATCTATTCAATCCTTATCACTTTCGAGATCCAAGAAAGAAGTTCAGTCCTTCCTGGGAAAAATCAATTTTTTGAGAAGAATTGTTTCAATTTTTGTTGAATTGGTGAAGCATATCCCATCCATACTCAGGAAGGGGAATGAAGTAAAATGGACTGTCGAATCCAGAGAATCCTTCAACCAAATAAAAAAGGCACTGACTGAAGCACCTGTGCTAGTCAGTCCTGATTATTCCAAGGATTTTCTTACTTTTTCCTTTGCTTCATTTGATACAATGGTCATTGTTTTACTACAAAAGAATGATGCAGGGCTAGAGAAGCCTATTTCTTTTTTCAGCAGAGCATTAAGAGACACAAAGGTCAGATATGACATCATGGACAAGCAGGCCTATTCCTTGGTGAAATGTCTTAAATCTTTTAGAGTCTATGTTTTTCATTCGAAGATCATTGCATATGTTCCTTCAACTTCTGTGAAGGACATTCTCATTTAGCTTGTCATAGATGGGAGAAGGAGCAAGTGGATTGCCAAAATCCTTGAATTTGATCTGGAAATAAAACCCACCAATCTAGTTAAAGGCTAGATTTTAACCAAGTTGTTGGATGAATCTAATTGTAAATATTTGGACATTAACTTCATCAATGCTTGCTCAGAAAATCAGCAGGCTAAAGTGTCGGATAAAGTCCCTCAAGACAACCCTCCATTGGCAGAATGTGCTTGGTACAAATATATCATGTATTTTCTGCAAATGTTGACCTCTAGATCGGATGGGGAAGAGCAAGGAAAGATCTTTAAATCTCAAAGTGATTTGATATTGTCTTATCAACTAGGCTTTGTATTGGAAAGATCCTATAGGAATGTTGTTGAGATGTTTAGACCCACAGGAGGCCCAAATGATTATGTTTGATTTTCATGATAGCCTATGTGGGGGAAATCACTTTTGGAGAACCAAAACATACAAAAATATCAGGGCTAGGTACTTCTGGCCTAATCTATTCACCGATGTCTGTGTGAAAATCAGAGCTTGCATCAAATGTCAGAAATTATCTGGAAAGAAGCAACTCAAGTCTTTGCCATTGAATCTTGTGTCAGCTATAGGACCCTTTCAACAGTGGAGCCTAAACTTTATTAGGGAGATTCATCCTCCTTCGAGTGGTCATCATAGATGGATATTGACTACCACCGATTACTTCACCAAATGGATAGAAGCTATCCCCACAAGGAGCGCTTCTCACAAAGTAATCATTGGTTTTCTTGAAGATATTATAGAAAGGTTTGGTTGTCCAAAAAGGATTGTCACTGATGATGTTGCATCCTTTAAGGCCAATCCATTAATTTAGTTTTGTGAGTAGCTTGGAATTTCATTGATTCACTCAGCTCCTTACTACCCCCAAGGAATGGACTGATAGAGTCCTTTATCAAGAGCCTTATAAAGATTATCAAAATATCATTAGATGACAACAAGAAAGCATGGGATTCAAAGCTCAAGTTTTCTCTGTGAGCTAATAGAGTGAAAACAAAGAGGTGTCTTTGCGCCTCTCCTTTTTATCTTATGTATGGAAGAACTTGGTCTGCAAATTACAAAATCCTACCATATCCTGTATTCTTTTGATTCCAAGAAGGTGAAGTGCCTTGGGGTTATCAAAGATTTGGCTGTGTCCTTGTTCCAGTTGTCGATGAAGAGAATAGTCATGTATATCATAGTGGTTTATGTTCCCCCTAATTTTGGAATGTTCATATCTAGATCTTGTATAAATAGACTGGGGGGAACCTTGTAGGTGGACCTTTCGTACGCCACCATTCCTATGTTCGGAGGTGAACAAAGGAGACTTTACAAGGAAGCGTAGCTTGCATACATCATCAGTGATGAACTAAACCCCACCAATCATCCTATCTTTGCACTCGACACTGATTTGGGGTCTATTTTGTTACAGCTCATTGATGCTCCAGAGCCTCCCCTTAAACTCAGAAAGAAATATGTTACTTTTCAAGAAGATTCTCCTCTCACCACTTCTGTTTGGAAGATGTTCTTTGATGGAGCCTCTTCTAAGGATGTTGTTGGTGCCGGAGTGGTTTTTGTTTCACCATCTTGAGAGACAAAGTCTCTATCCTACAAATTGGAATTTGAAGCTACCAATACTGTGGCAGAGCATGAAGATCTTATTTTGGGCTTAAGGGATGCAAAGGACAAGGGGATCAAGGAAATATATGTGTTTGGGGATGCCGAACTGATTCTTAATCATATTAGAAATATTTATCAAGATAAAAATCCCAAGCTCAAAACTTATAGGAATGAAGTGTGGGACCTGATTGACATTTTTTTCTTGGCTTTCAACATTTCATTCATTTTGAGAGAGGAGAATACTATGGATGATTCTCTGGCTGCCTCAGAGAGTCATTTCAGGATCCCACTGCCACCTAAGTTCAAGTATGATGTTGAGGATCATGATTCTAAAGTTGACTCTCACGCTAATGTATTTGTAAATAAAATTTCTAATCACCATATTGTTCAGTTGCCTAGCAACCACATTCCCAAAGGACTAGTTCCTTTACAAATATTTTTCAATGGGAATGATGTGGCAGTAAAGTTTAAAGGCCCAACTGAGGATGCTGATGTAGTTGAATGCAATATTGGTACAGAGGAGGATCCAAAGTTGGTCAAGTTTTCAAGCAACCTGTCAAGGGAGCAGAGAGCCAAGTATATTGAGCTATTAAAAGAATTTTCTGATGTGATTTCCTAGACCTATGAAGACCTTAGAACGTACGACACAACCATCACTGAGAATAAGATCTCATTAAAAGAGGAGGCCAAACCATTTAGGAAGAAATTAAGACAAATAAATCCTATGTTGTTGCCTATTATGGAAAGGGAGGTAAAGAAGCTGCTAGATGCCCAAATCATTGTCCCTCTGAGATATTTTGAATGGGTGGCCAACTTGGTTCCAGTAAGGAAAAAGAGCGGAGAAATCAGACTCTGTGTGGATTTCAAGAATATGAACAGAATCTATAAGAAGGAAAATTACCCTTTGCCAAATATGGAACACATGTTGTAGAGGGTGACAGGTGCATCCATGATCTCCATGATTGATGTCTTTTCTGGCTACAATCAGATTTTTGTCCTACCTGAAGATAAAGAAAATACATCCTTCACCACTCCTTGGGGCACATTCATTTATGCCAAAATTCCCTTTGGATTGATGAACGCAGGAGAAACCTTCCAAGGAGCCATGGACATATCCTTCATTTGAGAAAGAGACGATTTTGTAGTCATCTATCTGGATGACATAAAAATCTTCTCCAAATATGATAAAGAACATGGTCAACATATGAGAAAGGTCTTATCAAAATGCAGAATGTTTGGTCTCTCCCTAAATCCCAAGAAGTCTTTATTTGCCATGCAGGAAGGAAAATTGTTGGGACACATTGTATCAGCTGAGGGGGTTAGGATTGATTCAAGCAGGGTAGAATCTATTCAATCCTTATCACTTTCGAGATCCAAGAAAGAAGTTCAATCTTTCCTGGGAAAAATCAATTTTTTGAGAAGATTTGTTTCAAATTTTGTTGAATTGGTGAAGCATATCACATCCATACTCAAGAAGGGGAATGAAGTAAAATGGACTGCCAAATCCAGAGAATCCTTCAACCAAATAAAAAAGGCACTGATTGAAGCACCTGTGCTAGTCAGTCCTGATTATTCCAAGGATTTTCTTATTTTTTCCTTTGCTTCATTTGATACAATGGTAATTGTTTTACTACAAAATAATGATGCAGGGCTAGAGCAGCCTATTTCTTTTTTCAGTAGAGCACTAAGAGACACAAAGGTCAGATATGACATCATGGACAAGCAGGCCTATTCCTTGGTGAAATCTCTTAAATCTTTCAGAATATATGTTTTTCATTCGAAGATCATTGCATATGTTCCTTCAACTTCTGTGAAGGACATTCTCATTCAGCTTGACATAGATGGGAGAAGGAGAAAGTGGATTGCCAAAATCCTTGAATTTGATCTGGAAATAAAACCCACCAATCTAGTTAAAGGCTAGATTTTAGCCAAGTTGTTGGATGAATCTAATTGTAAATATTTGGACATTAACTTCATCAATGCTTGCTTAGAAAATCAACAGGATAAAGTGTCAGATAAAGTCCCTCAAGACAACCCTCCATTGGCAGAATGTGCTTGGTACAAAGATATCATGTATTTTCTGCAAATGTTGCGACCTATAGATTGGATGGGGAAGATCAAGGAAAGATCTTTAAATCTCAAAGTGATTAGATATTGTCTTATCAACTAGGCTTTGTATTGGAAAGACCCTATAGGAATGTTGTTGAGATGTTTAGACCCACACGAGGCCCAAATGATTATTTTTTATTTTCATGATAGCCTATGTGGGGGAAATCACTTCTGGAGAACCAAAACATACAAAAATCTCAGCGCTGGGTACTTCTGGCCTACTCTATTCACATATGTCTTTGCAAAAATCAGGGCTTGCATCAAATGTCATAAATTCTCTGGAAAGAATCAACTCAAGTCTTTGCCATTGAATCTTGTGTCAGCTATAGGACCCTTTCAACAGTGGGGCCTAAACTTTATTAGGGCGATTCATTCTCCTTCGAGTGGTCATCATAGATGGATATTGACTACCACCGATTACTTCACCAAATGGATAGAAGCTATCCCCACAAGGAGTGCTTCTCACAAAGTAATCATTAGTTTTCTTGAAGATATTATAGAAATGTTTGGTTGTCCAAAAAGGATTGTCACTGATAATGTTGCATCCTTTAAGGCCGATCCATTAATTTAGTTTTGTGAGCAGCTTGGAATTTCATTGATTCACTCAGCTCCTTACTACCCCCAAGGAATAGACTGATAGAGTCCTCTATCAAGAGCCTTATAAATATTATCAAAATATCGTTAGATGACAACAAGAAAGCATGGGATTCAAAGCTCAAGTTTTCTCTGTGAGCTAATAGAGTGACAAAAAAGAGCTGTCTTGGCGCCTCTCCTTTTTAGCTTGTGTATGGAGTTGAGGCTATCTTTCCTTCTCAGCTCGCCTTGCTAGTGGAAAAATTATTCCAAGACTACCAGGGAGAACCTAATGACATCATCAGGAGAATATTACAATTGGCAGAAGTGCAAGAAACCAAAGAAAAGCTACTATAAATGGCACATGACCATCAACAAATGATCAAGAAGTCATTTTACAAGAAGAGGAGAGAAAAGGATTTCCAGCTGGGAGATCTAGTACTCAAATGGGATGCACCCAAACAGGACAAGGGAAAGCATGGTAAATTTGAAGCCCTTTGGATTGGACCCTTCAAAATTTCTAAGAACAAATAATACTTACAGGTTGCAGAATTTGGAGGGTAACGTAGTTTTTAATGGCCCTGTAAATGGGCACTTCCTAAAATCTATTTTTGTTTAAATCCGTAGTCGGCATCCCACCATTGTAAATATCGTTCATGTTTTATGTTTATTTTGTTTTTAATAGGAGACTCCATAGCCCAAAGCTAAGGCACTGGAACTACTTGTTCTTGGCAGCTCGTAGGGAGCATGCCATCCCCTATGGAGCCAAATGTTATCACATAAAATTGTCAGATTCTTATGAATCTGGGTTTTTTTCCTAAGTCTATAATTTTTCCTCTCTCTCCTCCTTTTGCAGAGCCAATTGTAAGTTTTTTCCTTTCGGCTTATAGTTTTATCATTTTCCTGCCTGAGAGGTGTCGGCCCTAAGCTTTTCTATTTTCTATGAGGTCGATCACTTCTCTCTCCTTGTCTCTGTCACTGATCTGTTTTCTTTCCCTAGCCCTCATCTAGTCATCCAAGTATTTGTTTACAGAAGCCACAACCATAAGCACAAGTGTAAGACTTAGAGAGCTTTGATATGGACTCAAATCAAGTGAGCGAGCAAGATCATCTTTCAACAGCGGAGATCGACTAGGCATATCAGATTGATGACTATCACGAAATCTGGATCATAGAGTTACATGAAGTATAGCGTTAGACAGAGTTTTGAAATCACGAGGCCATCCTAGCCATTGATCCTGGGAAGGACACGCGGTGAAAGATTATCATTTCGATGATTCATAGAATGGAGAAGTCAAAGGAAAGATTCATGAGGACTCGTGAAACACGAAGTTGTGAAATGATCTACGTCATCTATTTCAGAAGGACACATGGTGCAGGATCAACATGGGGAAAGTCATTTCGAAAAATATCAAGTGAGAAATGACGATGGCCTGAGGACCCAAAATATTAATATTCATCTAGGTCATTTGATTAATGGGATGTGTGGTGCCTAATCCAAGAGATTTTGATTTCTCGACTCAGAGGTTTGAGCATGCAGCACAATGTGAGTTCATGAAATGCGAAATCACGACGCGCCTGAGATTTGGGCCCACGATCACAGCCCGTGGTCATATGGAAGCATGGCCATAAAGAAAGGTAATGCACCTGTCGAGCAACAGGCGACTGAGATTGTTTAAGGAAATGATCGTGGTCATCAAATCCAAAGTAGATACGACCGTCGATCTAGATGGGTCATTTTGCGGGATCGAGCGACGAAATTTATGAAATCAAGGGGAGTGAAGACTCCCAAAATGTGATATCCTAAAATTTCATAGGGGATATGCATAAGTTCATGGCCCATGGTCGTGTGCAACGATGGAGAGGAGTTGTGCCAAGGGAAAAAATTTCTTGTCTTGATCTCATCAGAAGATCTGCGTGCTTTCGAGGCAGTGGGCTTGTCATGGAGGAGTCGTGAATGTCTCCTGTAACATTCATAGGTGTCAGTCTCTATCCCGATCCCAATGAAAGTAGTTAATGGAAATGGGGGAGGTTGTTGAAACCTTGTCTCACCCCATAAATGGAAAGCATGGAAAGACGGTTGTGTAGGCAGACTATCATCCAAAAGTTCCCCTGTCACCGGATTCTCCTACAAAGCCCATACTGATTCGAGATCCTGTCTGACAAAAGAATGAAAGTACATAGTGATAGAAGAAGATGTAGATGTAAAGATTTGATTGTAATGGCGAGGTCACACTCCTGGTGTTGGCAACTATTCTGAGTATAAAGACCCAGTTTTGATATTTTTTTATGGTCGATGGTTGAGCTAAGCTCCTGTATTGTAAAGTTTTAATGAAACCTCTATTTATCTGGTTATGTGTTACCATTTGAGACTTCTTGCTTAATGACAGTCAACTTTCTTATCAACTCTTTTTCTTTTGATATTGAAGACTCGAGAATGGGTGATCCAGTCGAGTTTTTGTGGTTGTATTGTAATGTATCTTTGATTGCAATATTGTTATGATGTTTTCAGTTGCCTGAAGTTTTGGGTTCAAGAGGATCTTCTATTCAAATATTTTCCTCCTCAGGTCACTAGAAGACCTAATGTCCATAGCAGACCTCTACATTTCCTCACCAGTTCTTTCCCCTACTCACCCTTTACTACAACTTGCTGACTGAAATTAAATCAAGACCTCACTTGCTCATGCATTTCCTGGTCAGGACTTCTGAGTTAAAGCGATATTTTCTTGAGTCTGTGCCCATTTGACCCCCTTTAATTTACTCATTTTGACATGCAAACTTATGGGTACTAGGCTTACCTTTGCTACAATCCAGAGGTGACTTCTAGTTCTAACACCTTCCAACACTAATCATCGTGGTACCTATCACTTCTAAGTATTTTTTTTTGTGGTCCCACCCACCCATTTTTTTTCCTTACCTGCACTTCCCCTCTCCAAATGGCCACCACTCACAACCAAGATCTCTAAACTTTCATCAATCAAGCCCATGTCTCCATTGAACATCTCACATCTCAGATGGATTCCACCAATTCCAGCATTGACACCTTGGAAGCCAACCTCACAACCCAATTGGCCTCTATCCAGACTGTTTTCAATCAATTGTTGAACCTCCCTATGGGTCCTTCTTTATCTGCACAACCTGATGTTGTCAATTCCTCTTAGTCTCTGCATTTTCACTCCAATTCCTTTCATCATGAACCTTGTCTTCCCCACATAGAGGTCAATAAATTTGATTTCTCTGATCCTACAGGTTGGGTCACTCAAATAGAGAATTATTTTTCTCTGCATGGTATTACTAATGAGTTAGCCAAAATTCTCCATGTTTTCCTCTATATAGATCCTGAACGCTAGAAATGATGAAAATGGCAAAAAAATTCATGTCAAGGGTATATTGCCTGGACTGAATTTTTTTGTTGAGCTCTATGCATGCTTTGATACTGATACCCACTATCTAGGTCGTTTGACCAAGTTGAAACAGTTAGGCACAGTGGAAGACTTCATCACTGCTTTTGAGCATTTGGCCTTTCGAACAGAGGACATGTCAGATGCGTTCTTCCATGAATGATTTATCAGTGGTCTCAAGGATGAAATCTGATCCTAGTTTCTCATGACCCTCCCACTTGGTTGGAAGCTACTCAACGTGCTAAAGAGGCCCAACACATTGTTTTTTCCTATATAAAAAAAAAACCCTTTTGTTCCTCACCCTCAAACTACTAATCCTAACCCCCCTGTTACTCCCCTCAAGGTCTAGAAACTAACTCGGGATGAAATGGTTGAACGCCAAATGAATGGTATTTTCTATAATTGTGATGATAAATATTTTTCAGGGCACAAGTGTAAGGAAAAAAAACTATTTATGGCCATCTTAGAAGATGTTCTTGAAGAGGATGTCACTATTCCCCTTGTTGAAGAACCCTCCCTTACTGGTGCCACCCAAGAACCTGTTCACCCACCTGAATTTGACAAACTTATTTCCTTGCATTCCCTCACTATCTTCTCATCCCCCCAAATGCTCAATCTCATTGGCTACATTAAGCACAGGAAGGTCATCATCCTTTTTGACAGTGGTAGCACCCACAATTTTATTCATCATCACATTTCCCAAGAAACCAATTGTTATATTTGTGTTGTCAATAATTTTCAAATCATGATAGCCAATGGTAGGTCCATGAAATGTGGTGGGAGGTGTCAAAATGTTCTTCTTCAAATTGGACGTTACCAACTGAAATCTAATATGTCTTCCTTTGACATGGGAGGTTGTGAGATTATGCTAGATGTTGAATGGTTACGCACTCTGGGTCCCATTCTTATGGATTTTAAGGAATTAACCATGCAATCCCAACAAGAAGGACAATAGTATCAATTCCATGGTCTCACAACAGGTTCTCCTAAGATCATTAGTTCCCATCATATGGAAAATATACTCAATAAAGGCTACTCTAGTATCATTTCTCAACTCCATTCTATTCAAGTCGTTGAGACACCCTCTGTGCATCCTGACCTCCAAGCTATCCTTTCCAAACATCATGTTGTTTTTTCCACCCCTCAGGTCCTTCCTCCTTCTCATGGTGTTCATGATCATTCCATTCCCCTTGTTCTTGGCAATCTTCCTCCCAATGTTCTCCCTTATCACCACCCCTTTGCCCAAAATAATGAAATTGAGAAAATAATGCAAGAATTTCTCCAAGAAGGTGTTATCCTCCCTAGTACCATCCCTTATTCTACCCCTGTGGTCATGGTACTTAATAAAGAACGTACTTGGCACATGTGTACTGACTTGTGTGCCCTCAATAAGATCACCATCAAGGAAAAGTTCCCCATTTCTGCCATTGATGATCTCTTGGATGAGTTGAGTGGTGCTCAATACTTCACTAAACTTGATTTGTGTTTTGCCTACCACTAGATACGTATGGAAGAAGATGACATACCCAAGTCTTCCTTTCAAACTCATGAGGGTCACTATGAGTTTTTGGTCATGTCCTTTGGCCTATGTAATTCCCCCTCCACCTTCCAAAGCCTCATGAATCATGTCTTTCATCCTTTTCTTTGTCATTTTGTCTTAGTTTTCTTTGATGATATTCTCATCTATAGTAAAAATTGGCAATCTCATCTTTACCATGTGGATCAAATTCTCCATCTACTCTCGCTGCACCAACTTTTCCTCAAACAATCTAATGTGCTTTTGGCACCTCGGAAGTTGAGTACTTGGGTCATCTTATTGGAAAGTTCAGTGTTAGGGTGGATCCTAAAAATATTGAATCTATGCAATATTGGCCACACCCAAAGACTCTCAAAATCTTGCGTGGATTTATGGGATTAAGAGGTTATTATCGCAAGTTTGTTAAGAATTATGGCAATATTGTGGCACCTCTCAGTGATCTCCTTAAAAATAGTTCTTTCACTTGGACTCCAACAACTTCTCAGGCTTTTAAGACCTTGAAGATGGCCATGTGCACCACTCTAGTCCTGGCACTTCCCGATTTCACAAAGACCTTTGTCCTAGAATGTGATGCTTCGGGGAAAGGAATTGGTGTCATCCTTATGCAAGAGGGTTGGCCTTTGGCCTTTACCAGCAAACAACTGTCAGAGTCAAATTTGGGAAAATCAATCTATGAAAAGGAAATGTTGGCTATTTTTCATGTTGTGGATCTTTGGCGCCCATATCTATTGGGGAAACACTCTCAAGTATTTTCTGGAACAATGACTTTCTTCCCCAGAGAAACAAAAATGGGTAACTAAGATTTTTGGCTATGATTATTAGATCATTTGCAAAAAAGAAAAAGACAATGTGGTTGTTGATGCACTTTCCAAAAAATATGAAGATATAGGGTCCCTCTTTTCTCTCTCCTTCATTGTACCAAATTGGCTCCAAGTTGTTCACCAGGAATGGCTACAAGACCCCAAAAGTTCACATCTGATACAACAATTGTAGTCCAATTATCCAATCTCCCCAAGGTACTCTTCTCTCAATGATGAGCTTCAATACAAAGGTCATTTGTATTTATGTACATAGTCAAAAATTAAATCCATGGTACTTTTTGAGCTTCATGCTATACCCACAACTGAGAATTCAGGGTTTACCAATACCTATGACTAGGTCAAACATTATTTTTTCTACGATGGTATGAAATGGGACATTCGTAATTTTGTGGTTGAATGTGATGTGTGTCAATGCAACAAGGGAGAAACAGTCAAATCTCCTAGAACACTACAACCGCTTCCGATTCCACCTGCTATTTGGTCAGATATCTCTATGTATTTTATTGTAGGCTTACCTAAATCGGGCAATAAATTAGTCATCATGGTGGTAGTTGATCGTCTTTCCATGTATGCTCATTTTTGTGCTCTTCAACACCCATTTACATCATCCATTGTGGCTCAACTTCCATGGATCGGGTCTTCAAGTTTCATGGCATGCCACATTCTATTGTTTTTAATCACGACCCAACTTTCACCAGCAATTTTTGGCAAGAATTGTTCAAGCTCCAAGGCACCCAATTGCATCTCAACACAACTTATCATCCCCAGAATGATGGTCAAACTGAAGTGGTCAACAAGTGTTTGGAAACATATTTTAGGTGTTTTTCATCAAAAAGGAAATATCAGTGGGCTCAATGGTTAACACTAGTTGAATGGTGGTACAACACTTCTTACCATACAACTACCCGCATGACTCCTTTTGAAGTAGTTTATGGAAAAAATCCACCTTCAGTTCTGTCATATTTTCCAGGTGTCTCGAAGGTTCAGGCAGTTGACCAAATGCTTACAGTTCGAGAGGTTATTCTCCATACCCTCAAAGAGAATTTATCATGTCCCAGAATCACATGAAGTAACAAGCATATCAAGGTTGATATTAATGTCAATTTTCATAAGGGAATCAGGTGTTTCTTCTCCTGCAACCTTACAAGAAAAATTCCCTCAAGGTTGACCATTGTCAGAAAATGGCACCCAAATTTTATGGTCCTTATGTAGTTATCAAGCATGTGGGATAGGTGGCCTATCAATTAGCTTTGCCCACTCATTCTAAGCTCCATCCTATTTTTTACGTTTCCTTCTTAAAGAAGGTGATTGGAACTAAGTGCCAAACTCAAACCAAACTTCCTGAGTAGGATGAAGAAGGTTGCATTTGGCTACAACCAAAATCCGTTTTGGACCAGCGTGAGTGTTGTTTGTGTCAGCAAACAATCAAGGAAGTGTTATTCTAGTGGAAAGATACAACTACAGCATATGCCACTTGGGAACTAGCTAGTATTCTGCAGCAATTTCCTCATATCAAGCCTTGAGAACAAGGTTGTTTTTAAGGGGGCAGACATGTTAGGGAAATAACCCCTCACATAGGTAGAATAATAAATTTCCAGGTAATAAATTTCAATATTAATAAGGCCTAGCAATAAGGAATAATAATTCCAATGTAACAAGACCTAATAGAAGTTTCTGCTTCTGGAAGGATATTCCTCTAGATTTTTCTTTTGATAGACATATTTAGTATAAATAGGAGTCGAGGGTATGAGAATTTTTGTCTTAGATATTATTGTAATAGAGCTCTGCTCTACTGGAGGTTTCCCCCTTGAAGAGGCAAGTGAACATTTTTCTCAGTAATCAAAGTGCTCTTTCTAGTGTTATTTTATTATCATTTTGGTATTATCGTGGTGTTGCTCTGGTTATATTGTTGTTCATATGTGATTTCTAGATATTTATTTATGTTATGCATACTTTTTATATCTGGAATATTACACTCTTGAACAGTTCTATTTTCTTTCTCACTCCATGATTTTGTTTTCTAAGAAATTGACATCCCTTCTCACCAGAAATTTCTTGGTGACTGGGTTGTATAGTCTGTAAGCTTTTGATTGTTCACTATAGCCTATGAAGATACATTTTTCGCTCCTTTTTTCAAGTTTCTTTCTCAACTCTTCAAGGATATGCGAAAAAGAAATGTAACCAAAAATTATGAAGTGGGACACATTTATCCTAGTGTCACTCCATGCCTCTTGAAATACTTTTTCTTTTACACTTGTCATTGGAGATATTTTCATAATGTACATTGAACATCAAATCTCCTCATCGCAATAATCATTGGAAAAATTCTTTGCTCTAAGCATACTTTTTTACATGTTCATGATGGTCTGGTTCTTTCCTTCATCCACTCCATTCTATTGTGGAGTATATCTTGTTGTAGTCTACATTATGATGCATTGTTTTTTGCAAAAAATGTGCAAAGTATTTTGAGTTGTATTCTTCTCATCCATCTTACCTGAGCACCCTCACAAATTTGTCACTATGTTTCTTTTCTTTAGCTTTGAATTCTTTAAACTTTGAGAAGCTATCTAACTTATTTTTAAGAAAACAAATTCATATTTTCCTACTAAAATCATAAAATGAAAATTACCACCAATTCACTAAGTTTGCATTGGTCCATAGAGGTTTGTGTGAACCAATTATAGGTGTTATTTTTCTCTATGAGAGGATGTTGGAAAGTTGTTTCTCTTATGCTTTCCAAGTATACAACTTTCACATGGACAGTCATGTTCATTCAAAACAAGAAGACTTTGACCATTGCATGTTTTTGAAGAAGACTTAGACTCTTGAAAGGAAGATGACAAAACCTAGAATGCCATAAGAGATTATTGTATGTGTTTGAGACATTTGGTCATATGAATGGGATAAATTTACACTCAAATTTAATGGAAACATCTTATTCTTAGTCATGTGTATTTTTGCAATTGATTTCTCGCTTGCTGATTTATCCAAAATTAAGCATGTTGAACTTTTAAATAAGACATCATAACCATGCTCCATCAATTGTCCTACACTTATCATATTGTGTTTTAGGTTTGGTAAATAATAGACATCATGTATGTCTTTATTTTGATATTGCTTAGTTAATACAAACACAAAACCTTTTCCTAGAGTTTCGACTTGAGAGTCATCTCCAAGAGTAATTTCAAATTTAACAGTAGTGTCCATGCTAGAAATCAAATCTTTGTTACATGGCATGTGATTGTTGCAACTGTGGTCCAACAACCAAAGGTCCTTGGAGTGACCTTGTTCAAATGTATTGCATGAAAGAAACATTGTTTCAGATGATTCTCCTTCATTGTTGGAGACATTTTCTCTGTCTTAGTTCTAATCTAATTTCTTCTTTTTGCATTCACTCTCATAGTGGCCATACTTTATGCAATAGTGACATTGAATTCTAGACTTGTCTATCCATTTTATCCCTCTTCCTCTTTCATTCTGTGAGTCTTTAAACTGTGTTGTTGTTTCTCTGTATTTTTTTCTTTTGCATTTTGATTACCTCTACCTCTTCCTCTTTGATTTCTCCCTCTATTTTCTCTTCCTCTACCTTCTTCCAAATTCAGTGTCATTTCATGTGATATGAGTGACCCCATCATTTATTCTACAAAGAAACTATATAAATCCTTGGATTCTAAGATGGTTGTTACAAGCATTTCAAATTTCTTTGGTAATTATCTAAGAAGTTTTTCAACAATTCTCTAATCTTCAATATCTTCACTAGTCATTTTAATCTGGCTAACAATTCTCATCACTCTGGTCATGAACCAGTCTACATTCTCTGACTCGGTTATCTTTAGGGTTTCAAACTAAATTCTTAAGGTCTGAAGTTTGGCTATCTTCACCTTGTCATTGCCCTGGTAGGGAGATATGAGAATTTCCCATGCTTGTTTTGTTGTGGCAACACCAACTATTTTTGAAAAAATGGAGTCATTCACTAAATCTTGAATCCATTATTTGCCTTTATTTTCTTTCTTCCACTGTTTAGAGCTGTGAACTACTGCCACAATGGTGTTTCCTTCTTAATTTAATTAAATGAGTTTAGGGTTTATCATATTTCCTTAAATGATTTTTTTCTTCCTAATTTAGTCATTTTTTTCTTCCTAATTTAATTTAATTAAATTAGATCCCTCGAAATTTGGTTGGATTTGAAAATTATGATTTTAATAACTATAAATTATAATATTAACTAATTCTAAATCTTTAAATCAAAATTTGTAAATTAAAATTAGATATATTTTTTTAACTAAAATGGGTATTTTTATTTGAAGATTGAGACAGATTGGGTTGAGGCCTAATCAACCATCATTACAAGGGAGCATCTTCCTGCTTAATCTGATTACAACATTTCCCAATCTTACTGTATTATAAGGTGAGATAGTTCTCATTCTACAGGATGGGAATCCACATGGGGGCTTCATCATTTTTGTTGAGCACACCTAGAGGAAATAGGTAGCCCATATTCACCTTTTCATCTTCTTCCTTATTCGATCCACACAGGATGTGGAAAAAGCGAGAGGAGGAGAAATATTGAAGCACTTGTCTTAGCCTCAGGAGTGTCTTGTTGATTGTTGGATTGATGAAGTAATCATTCATATTTAATATCTTAATCAAGATTTCAGAATCTCCAAAGACTTGTATTTCTTTAATGCCATTTTCCCATTCTCTTTGACAAGCTTTGAGCAGCCCGAGTATTTCAGCTTCGTTATTTGTTTTGTGGCCTAGACCCCAACTGAAGCTATCTTTTCGAGATCCATCAAAGGATTAAATCACTCTTATTGCTCATGCATTCCCTGGGTTTCCTTTGGAGGCTCCATCAAAAAATACTGAGGCTATGCCTTGCCTCCTCCACCAATCTTGAAAAAATGTGTCCTTGTCTTGCAAACACCAACCTGGAGTGATATAGGGGCGAGCAGAGATTTGTTTTCTATCTCGGAAGGTGAAAGTACCAATTCATTTATTTTTTGTAGGAAGGAGAGTATTTTCATTCTTGAATGAATAGTTTTCCACTGTTTCAAGAAGAAGGGATTTTTCTTTCACAACTATCGAAGGGGGTGAAGGCAGCATGTTGTTAAAAATCTGATCGTTTCTAGCTAGCCATAGTTTCCAGCAGATGTATTTGGGGATGGTCTGCCAAATTATTTTCCAGTTTGGACTGCTTTGAATCTCTTGTGGGTAGCGCACCTTCCAAGAGGGAAATAAATTTACCACTGAGATCTGATTCAGAGCTATGACATTGAGGCGTTGAAGGGAGATCTTCCATACTTCTTGAGCAAAAGGACAATCCAAAAATAGATGATCCGTCATTTCTAGAGCATTACAGCACATAGGGCATCTATGGGGGCCAATGATGCCTCTTTTTGTCAAATTTTCGCCTGTCAAAAGTTTCATATGCATTAAAACCCAGAAAAAAAAAAATTTCTTTGGGAAGACCAAGCAGATCCCAGACCTTCTTCTAGAGGATTTCTAACTCTATTGGAGCTTGGGTGGATTGAAGAGAAATGAAGACTTGAGCTACCGAGAAGAAGCCAGACTTTCCCCAGCCCCATTTATCCAGAAAAAGGAGGTGTCCCTGAGATAAAGCTGTCAATGCAGCAAGGAGGAGTGATTTCTTCATTTACAAGTGGTCTGGAATGCACGAGAGGTCCCAGGTCCATTGATTTCCTGTAGCATCACATTCAAAGATGTCTGTGAGTTTGGTGAATCCATGTTGAGAGATCCACTTGAAAATTTCCTTGAGTTCGTTTGAGGCGTTGACGGGTGTGTTTCCCATGATCTTGTATTTCCAAAACATTATATTTTTCCCATTCCTTGGGATTCAATAGAGGTGTTTTTGGAAGGAGTCTAGACCATGGTGACATAGATTCCATATCATAGGGCCTTTGGGAGTGATTACTGCTTGGAGATTTCGTAGAGAGGCTCCATTGAGATATTTTTTCCTTAATAGATTTCTTACAGGGTGTCTACGATTTGCATGAAGGTTCCAAATGATTTTTCCACATAGTGCTAGATTTGCAATCTTGGGGTCTCTTACCTATAAGCCTCCTTCAGAATATGGGCGCTTGATAGTTTCCCAACTGGCCAAGTGATATTTATTTTGATTTTTTTTTCCTCCATGCCATAGGAAGTCTTTGATCATATTTGAAATATGAGACATGAAGGAAGGAAGGCTGGTAGATTGGTAAGGAGGACAAAACCAATTTTATGAGGGTGAGTTTTCCAGCATTAGAGAGCCACTGTCCACCCCAGGCCGAGTTTTTTTCTATGAATTTGCTTATAATTTCAGACCACAGCGAAGACTTCTTGGAGCCCATAGATAAGGGGAGTCCTAGATACTTTATTTTTTCCCAAGAAGCATAGCCCGAGAACCCCAAGTATAGGGAAATTATCTGAATTGTTTGTTGATTTGCATTCCACCCATACACTGCATTTTTACTTTTATTGATGAGTGCTCCAAAGATACCATAGAAGATTTGAAGAATTTCACTGAATTGTTTTGCAATCTTTATGGAAGCTCCGCCTAGCATGAGGGAATCGTCTGCAAAGAGGGAATGATTGATTGGATCAAGACCCTCCATCAGCCTAATACCTGGGACTTAACCAGTCTTCTTTTCAGTAGTCAACTTCCTACTTAATGTATCTTCCATCAAGATGTATAGGAAGGGGGAAAGAGGGCAACCTTTCCTTAATCCCCTCGGGGCTTGAAAATAGTTTGTTGGTCTGCCATTCACTAGGGGGGCTTTCGAAGGATTTTCAATGAAATCTTTGATCAAATTAACAAATTCAGAGAAAAAACCAAAAGAGAGAAGGACTTTATAAAGGAAGGAGAGGTTTACACTATCGAAAGCATTTTCCATATAGAGCTTTATCAACATCCCTTACTCTTGTTGTTGGTGACTGGAGTGCATGGCTTCTTGAAACTAAATTACATTGTCGAGAATATGTCTCCCTTTGACAAACCCACCTTGCATAAGGAAAATGAGATTCTCTAGCAGAGGCTTGATTCTATTTTCCATAAGGTTGGACAAAATTTTGTAAGAAGCATTGAAGAGTGAGATAGGCTTGGATCTTTCGAAGGAGATCAGATTAAAATCTTTGGGAATTAAAGCTAGGAAATTGGAGTTAGTGTTGCCTCCCACTTTGGCTCTTTGATGGAAATATTTAATCATCCTTACCAAATCGATCTTGATTATATCACAGCAAGCTCTATAAAAATGGATTGATAAACCATCTGGCCCCGGGGCTTTGTGAGGCTCCATGGTCCAAATGACATTGCAGATTTCTTCTTCAGTAAACGGATTCATGAGTACTTAATTTTCATCCCTACTTAAGAGGGAGGGAATGTGTGAGAGGAAGTCTAAGGTAGTCTTTTCGTAGCCAGATCCTTCTTCCTTGTAAAGGCTCTGGAAGTGTATTTATGTTGCCACTTTAAGCTGTTCAAAACCATTGTGTATTGTTCCATCTGAGGACACAATTTCAAAGATGTGATTTTGGGAGAGGCAATATTTGCATTGCCTATGAAAGTAGGAGGTGTTTCAATCTCCAGCTTTTAGCCACAAGATGTGATATTTAAGCCTCCAGTATTCTTCTTCATGGAGAAAGGAATAGAAAGCTTGCTTTGAGAAGCTTGTTCTTTCTCTAAATCTGAGTTGAAGATGACCTTCAACTCCATTTCCACTTGCAAATATGATAACTGATGGACAATCTCTTATCTAAGAGAAAAGGGGGTGATAATGGGATTTTCAACCCAAGCTTTCAGTGCATGTTTTGTTTCCTTTAATCTCTACTCCCACACAAAACTTGGAGACCCTGAAAATGGAGAGGACCAAGCAGATTGGACAGTTTCAAGGAATCCCTCCTTATCTATCCAAAAAGGGATGAACCGAAAGGGAATTGGGCCCATATTCTATTCTGCTTCCAAATTCAAGAGGATATGTTTGTGATCAGAAGTTAGTTTTGGGAGAATCTTGGAAGAGATTATCCATATTTATTACAGGAACGAGCTCTGAATTAAGAATCTATCCAAGCAAGTTGAGATGTGATCATACCCTAGTCTGTTATTTGTCCAAGTGTAGAGTATTTTTGAAGGCTTGAAATCAAGGAGGTCCCACTAATGGACTAGCTCCTTAAAGAAAGGGAGCATTTGGTCCCTTCCACTGTTGTCTCCTCTCTTTTCTTTTGGATCAAAAACTAAGTTTAGATCTCCAGCTAGTATTATGTTTGAAGGAGAGGATATCTCTAAAAAAATTTATAACGATTTCCAACAATATTTCTTTTCAAAGTATAGGACAGGTACATAAATATTGAAGAGTGAAAGAGAAAGCTTACTTGAAGTATGTCATAGCTCAGTGGAAATCCATTGTTGAGTCTTGAAAGAACTTTCTAGATGAAAATTTTCCTTCACCCACAAGGTTGCAAGGCTACCTGAGGAGCCCCTTGCGTTGATGGATTTCTCAACATTTTTCTTTCATTTCTGAATGCTAATTTCTAGAAGGGTATCCCCTTCAATTTTTGTCTCTTGGAGCAAGAGGATATCAAGAGGGTCGATTTTCAGTAGGTATTTGAATTCTTCGGCCTCCAATGGATTCCCAAAACCTCTGCAATTCCAAGAGACTATACGCATTATTTACTGGGGTTGGAGTGGGTAGGACCTCCCTTGGGGGGCCTTGTTTTGGTATTTCTTCCGATGGACATATCAATGGTGGATTGGCTTTCTTGTGTTTTTTGCCTCTATACTTCTTCTTCTCTTACTTCTTTGAGAGATTTTCTCCCTGGTATTTTTTAGGGTCTCTCAAAAGACTCATCCTCCGAAGATCCGGAGTTTTCTGGAGGTTTATTTTTTATCATTTTTGCATAGGAAGGGGAGGAGGATATTCTGATTGGGGAACCAGATTAGGTTGTCTAAACATTTCTTTTTTCCACTATGGGAGGAAATATTTGCTACTCGAGTTCCTCGATCATTGGATCCACATTTTCTGAAGGATTGTTGAGGATTTCGAAAGGGTATTTAGAGGCCTCTAGGATTGTAGGGGTTGAGCTTCCTTCCCCAAGATCTTTACCTATGGTAGGGGTGCCATGTCCCTTTGGTGCCCCTTTCCCTTTGGATCTGTTGTTATTATTTGGTGGGGTTTCTTTCTAGACCTATGTCCATTGACCGCCTTTCAAGATTTCCACCTCCTCCTCTACCTTCTTTTTTCAATTCATGGCAAAGTGTCCATAGCCATGGCAATACCTGCATTTGAATGGAAGTTTTTCATAATCTAGTTCTTGAATGTGAGACCAGTCTGTGACCTTTAGTTGAATGGCTTCCAGGAGCCCCACCTCTAGATCAACTTCAATT
>JASDQU010014041.1:96010-112993 GCA_032191745.1 Picea mariana | reverse complement strand
TTCATGCCAAAATGGTTCGAAGAGGTTTGGGCAGGCATCATCACTGATGTCTGTGAAGAGACCAAGGTAGGATAAGGATTATTCAAGTGAGGATATATGTTTCCCCCTTGTGAAGGGGTCCCATAAAGAGGGTAGCTCGAACCGTAAAATTGATTCTGTCCATATGAAATACCTGGTGGTAATTGAGGACCTATCATGGAAAAAGTGTTCGAAGGAACTGACATGGCAGATGAAAGATACATGGGTGGGCTGTAATAAGTGGGATAGGCACCCATCTGAGTACTGGCTCCTGAAAGAGCATAGCTAGTATTGGATCCATAGGGGGGAAGGTTCCAACCTCCCATGGGGACACGACTCATATCAAACGAAGTAGTAGGCATCAGAGCCATGGTGCCCTCAGGTCCAATGCTAGGATTCATATATGTGGGCCAGGGAGAGGGTTGCACATGGAAAGGCATATCAACATAAAAATGGCTAAAGACCCAAGGTGTGGACTGAGCGTTGTAGTTCTACATACCTTTGTAAACGACGGAAGGGTTCGTCCCCATGAAATTAGCAGGTATCATGGGGTGGGTAGCAGTGAATGAGGGAGCAAAAGAAAATCCACTATCCATAATGATGAAACCTAAAATAGACACCTAAGGTCGACTAGTAGTGAAAGAGCATACCAAAAGTCAAACAGCCAATATTATGCATGCAAATGGGCTAAAGTGGTTGAGTGGCCTCCCTCGCTAAAGAAGGTATGTCTCGTCCAAGAGGGACCTAAGACTCGCGGCTAAAGTTTGGAGGTAACATAATTAGTTATAAGGTCTCTCATAGGATTAACAACCATTCGGTCAAATCCACTTGGAGAGGTAATCCTCCATAAAGGTTGTGTGTTGTCCAACCCCTATCTAACTCAGGATACAAGAACAATAACCTTTGCAAGTAACCTATGAGATACCTAAGTCAACCAACTAATCAACCACTATATAACCAATGCACAGGTGAGTAGTCATAAGTCCAGATCACCATATGGGTAGGGTAGCAAAGCCCAAAACCTTGAAAGAACCACCTCTCACAAAGGTATGGGTACTAGAAAGATCCCCAAATACAAATAAATCCACAGAAATATCTCTGACACTAGGTGAGTATCCAAGGTTTATCCCTTCAACTAACTTTGCATGACCTTGTGATTAACTTCAGTGTGAGTGGAGCCTCCCGATATTACCAATTATACAATGGACTTCTCAACTTCCTGTCTCAGACACATATGTTGATTTAATTTCCTTGGATAAGTTTACTCACAAAATCCTATTCCAAGGCACTAAATCCTAGGATAGTTTGTGCACCCTAAAAATAAAATCGTGACTAATCAATTTTAGTTTAAAGCATAAATTTTACTAGCCATGGTTACTCAAAAAGGTATGGAAGTGAAACTCGTGGTATTGTGACTCTGCAAGAAAATAAATACGGATATAATGCAAAGTCTATCTTTAACTTTTTAATGAATGATATGATAATAAGAACAGTGTGTCCTCAATTTCAACTCTACAATTAAGAAGTAAAATGTGATCTCTCACTAAATTTGCTAAGCTAATGATAAAGATTCTAAGACGAAAATGCCAACCAATGAAAATTGCCTACTTTTTTGTATTTTCAATATACTAAAAAGAAAATGCATGGACTGATGAGCAACCTGATATATAAATTCTACTGTGTATAAAAATAATAACTCGAGCAGAATACTAAGAAACCACGCAAACAGTCCAGAGAACAAGGACAAATAAAAAATGGAAAACAAAGAGAAAGACTCCACCCAAAAATTCAACTCCAAACAGGTTTCCTTTCATCCCAGATAATATCAATAGACACTACAGAGACCTAAGAAGGCTCTGCAATCTTCAAATCCCACCCAATGGTCACTAAACCAAGAAAAAAAGAAAGGGGAAGTGGTATACACAACTATTCAGGAGAACATAGTGTATATATGCTTCTTGCAATGAGACAGCAAGCATGTATACGCGACTGTCAAAGGAAAAAGGGCGTATATGCTTCAAAACAAGGCCAGACAAGCGCAAAAGGCTGAAACCTCAGACCTAGAGTGAACAGGACATGTCAAGTAGTGATACGACAAGAAACACAAAGGAAAAAGAGCAATGTAAGAAGAAAAAGTACTTCAACCCTTAGAAGGAAGATCTCTCCCCAGTGCAGTCGCCATTTCTGTTACAAGGGAAAAAATCTCTATGGCCAAGGGTAAACCACAACAGACAGGTATGACTGCAGAAATCAACTCAATTCCAACATATGCTATATGAACTAATGTGCGATATAAAAAAGAGACCTACCTCGATATAACATTTGATGATGTTCCACTGTTGAGCACTTTGACCCAAAGCCTTATACCTGCAAAAAGTTCTCAACAAACGAGCTGAGCAGGTATACAGTGATAATATATAAGAGATTAGCACATCAAATAGCATAATCCATTAATAAACATTGCAAACACACCCATGGATAATAATCCTATATTTGCAAGATACCAATAGGACGGAAAGGAGTATTTCTATTAATAATTGATCAACAAAAGTGACAATGATACAGACTTTTGTGTCGACATGGCTCGAAACCGAGAAACCAAGTTCCTTTCAACTGGGTCTCCACCACTTCAATCCTCCACCAAAGGTAATCTCATAGGAAAGAGGAAATGAGGTCCTCTCAATAATAAGGAAAGAGCTTGGGGGATGAACACTGTGTTCAAACTTGAGGGATAGAGGGATGCAGACTCAATATGAAGTAATTTCTCCATAGTAACTTTGCTCTCAAAGTTGAATTCTTTCTCCTCTTTTTCCATAGCTTGAAATTATGTTCTTATAGCCTTCAAAATGCAACTGAAAGGCCGAGTCGAAACATTTCCAATATATGGAAGGCCAAGGATCAGAGATCTTCTATCGTGACATGGAAACCCGACCTCATTTTGTATTTTCTGGCACAAATCTTGATGTATGTGGGTTGTAGTGGAGCAGCCAGCGTATATGCATATTGCATAGCAGATAGGGAGCATATATGTGGAAAAATGTATAATTTTATCTCTCGATTTTTTACCTCCTCAAATGACATTGAAAATTTTGAGAAATTTGTATTCATCCATGCTTAATGTGTCATTTGATCTTAGTATTTTAGCCAGTGTTGTACCTCCAAATTCTTCAATCGGCCCCCATTGATCTCTCTTGCCCATAGATATTTTGGTCTCTTTCTCTTTACCTGCAATACACAAAATTCAAATAAATGTTACCTAGTCTACAAATATTATCTTTTAAAACAACAAATATGCATTTTTTTTTTATAAACCGATGGGTGCTTGAAGTGATTCTAAACATATGCCAAAGCCTAACTCTCAAATGTATTGAATTCAAAACCAAGACATGAGTTAGGTTACATGTTTTATTCTCATAACTAAGCCACTAGGCTAGTTCTCATGCTAAAATATCTCTTAGGTTTTATGGACTCGCGATCTAAGCTATGCATCCAATCCATGAGTCAAGCTATGAATTGATACACATGTTAACACATCAAGCCACATGTCGTGTTGAGTTCTTTTTCATTTTTAAATATTTATATGCAAACGCATTTGAATCAAGCCCAACCCACATGTCAATTCACCAATCGGTTGAATGCCAAGCCAATCTCCTACATATCTCATCTATTTTGAACAATAAGCCTCAAATTCAAATCACAACAGCCAAAGCAACACTAAGCCCAGCATTGAATGCCATTCTCTATATTCTACACACTTCATCAATATATCATAGAAATTGTTTGTAGATATAAAGACTGAGTGTCTTAATATCCCGATGTATGGGGGATTTTGTTCACAAACATTAATAAAAAAATGCAAAGGCTGCCAAGTGATTGAATATACAGGTGTCAATGAAGGTGCAACTATTCAATGGTGAGTGTAACACTGATTATTGGAAGCTTTGACATGTCAAAAGCATCTGGCCACGAAAAGGAGCCACCAACAGAAGGATTTGTGTTGAGTTGAAAAGTTTGAATTATACATCGACTAAACCTTTTTTACAGGTACCCTATCAAAGATCCAAGTGCCAAGTGTCGAAGTGAAGACCTGTCATGAAGGTGATCTAAAGATACAGGTCGTCGAACTTGCAGGAGTATGTGTTTTGGTAGGTGATTCATGGAAAAGGACAAAGCCCGAGCTATTAGTTGTCAAGCTATAAGTTACAGGTTCAAATAATCATGCAGGAGTATGTAGGCAGTGTATCTTCATCCATACCAGCTTCATAACCATGAGAAAAAAAAAATTCCAAGTTTGATATAAGGCCATTACTTGGTGGGACAAATGTGGTCTTTTCATCTCTTATACATTCTTTCAGTTGGAATCCTACAACATTTTTACATGCCTATACATGTGTTCCTCTCTTGGTGCAATAAGACAAGCTCCAAAGTGGTATACTACAGGACATTGTTGATTCTTGAGTGATATTTGTAATTCTCATGTGCAAGATAACCCAAGATTATTCAAAAGTAGTTTGGTTTTATAGATTCCTCTCCATCATATATGATCATGATATTAATCCTGAGCACTTGACATAAGACATGCAAGAAGACCTTCTTGAGCCTACAGACCTTTATAACAAAGACTTGATTGTCTTAGATGTCAGAGATGTGTGTAGACATGGATTGATTATGGGATTCATAGTCATAGGTGTAAAGAAAGCATCAATTGATTCTCCATTCAAGCTTGAACCCAAAGTGGAGGATGTTAAGTAACCAGTAAAAACTATGTGACTTCCTACACAACAAAAGCTCTAAATGTCTGCAAAGAAGCTTGTGGAGGGCATGGCTATGCTATTGTTAACAGATTTGGAGCTTTGCATAATGATCATGATATCTTCCAGAATTTTGAAAGGAATAATATTGTTTTGTTGCAGTAGGTTACTGGAATCAGAAATCAATTTTTTGCAAGTTTGAAGTAATTTTCAAAAACTGTGCTTTCGGTGGCTTATTCAGGTTTCAACAGGCATTCTAAGCCACCAAAAGCTCTTCTTTCAGTGGCTAATCCTACTCCTTTTCAAGCCTCCAAGCCACCGAAAGCACAGAAAAGGGAAGAGTGGTATTCTTTTTGTATAGAACTCAGTTTGGTCTTTTCATAGAGCACGAGGATGGTTTCTAAGTTATAAATATAATTAAAGGGATTTGTTTTAGTGTTCTTTTCCAACTTCTAAGGCATATGGAATAGCAAGAAGGATAAGTGTCCATTCTATTTTTGGCCAAATTTTTGGCCAGTTGTCAAGGGATGGGTTCGATTACTTGATTATATCATCAAGATGTTGAAGACTGGTGAAGATATTGCAGATTTGCTGAAAAATTTTCGATAAGGGTTTGACCCTTTAGATAGAGTTATTTCGTAGTTTTATGAAAACTGTTTTGACTTTCTATATTTAGTATTTTAGATCCAGTTTCTTAAGATCTAAAACAAATTTGTAAAGGATATAAATCCTAAGACTTCATAAGAAGGTTGTGGTTCAGGTCTGGAGACTAAAGGGAGGTTCGATTTTGAGTTCTTCTATGTTATTACTGTTCTAAAGACTTATTCTTAATATATCAGGCTTATAAGCTTCTTTCATTTGTCATATCGGATTCTTCTTCTTCTTTGTCTATACTTATGAGTGAATGCTATTATTTATCTATGCAAAATTGATCCATAGGTGACTGTCATATCACTATTTGATTGATTAAGTAAAGGATAGTAAGTGATTATGCTAGTTTATGGACCCATCATGATTATTGTTTTATATATGTGTGATCTGTTTAGGTGATTAGTTTCTGTTTCATTTGATACACAACTCATCTGATATCATCTCTTGAGAGCCTTATATTGTTTAGATATCCCTAGACAGTCTTGAAAACAAATTCCAATTAGTAGATATTCATCTTGATCCAATCCTACACTCGTCATTGAGTAACCCATTACAAGTATAGTTAAGTTACCAAGCATATTTGAGTAGAAAGGGGTTGGACTATATGGAAAATTTGATTATTACCTTATCTACAATGAGAATCTTGTAAGGGGTTGCAGGGTTGTAACCAATGTTTTTTCTATTGAGGAGGTAAGTTGTTAGGCCCGTGAGCAATCTCTCTAGGTGAGATATTAGCTATTGAGGAAACAGGTTGTCAGGCATGTGAGCATAATCTCCAAGAAGATTTTTTCTTAGAATGATTCCCCGGTGCACTGAGCATTAGATGCAAGTCTTGGAGACTTCTTGTCTGGCATGTTGTTGGTAAACTTGGGAAGGGAAGTGGGGCGGTTGAGGGACTAGTGAGGAAAAAATGTGCACACTTCCTTGGGTGTGACAGGTGCATGGGGAATGAGAGACAATTCAATAGGTTCAACAATGGGAACCTTGGACTAGGAAGTTATGTTGAGTATCACACCTTAGCCTATCACTAAGAACCCTTTTTCCTTAGTGGAGTTAATCCCAACTTGGGGGTGACCTGTCGCTGAAAGTATATGAGAAAAAACATTTATGGCTGGGAGGAACTTCTGAGTTATGCATGCAGTTAGTGATTTTCATAAAAGATAAGTGTTATTTAAGTACTTTTTTTGTTTAGTGTGTGCTTATTTATCTATGAATTTTATGGGTTAATTCTTGTATGTTATTGCATATAGGTAATTGTGTTATTCTACTTAATACTTCTTGTGCATGTAAGTATGGTGCTTATAGTCTGTATTTGCATGGATATCACATTCATTGAAAGTCTTTCCTGTGAAGTTAATATTGTGTTTTTAGGAATGAATATTCAAAAGAGGATTGAGTGGATGGGTGTAAAAGAGTGTAGCATGTGTGCACAGGAGTCTGGAATTTGTGTGTGTTCAAGGAAATAGACTCTGCACACAAGGAAATCAAAATTGGCTTATGACTCCAAGATGGATGTGCACACGATTGTATTGAGTGATCAATATGTTGGTGTGCACAGTTATTTGAGATAATTCCACTGCTTAATGTCATGTAAAAAAAATAAATTTTCTTCCACTGTTATAAGCTGTGTGGTGCAACTCAAGATTTGGATGAGCATGTTACTTTGGGTTAAACTGCACAGACTTTTGTCAGAGTAGAATTTGTGCAGTGTATTTTGGAATAGTATTATTCAATAATAATCTGGATGATATTACATTGTAGTTTTTAGAGAAATTTCAGAGCGTATTATGAAGTAGCATGGCCCAGCTTGGGCAGTTGGCGATATTACATTTTGGTCTTAGAGAAATTTTTGGTTTAGAATGTGTGGTGTAACCCATCTTGGAAGGTTGGGGATGTTACAATATGTATGATGTTGAAGATACATATTTTTTTATATTGAATCCTTCCTTCAATATTTCTATTGTTAAAAGACTTCTTGTTGCACATAAAAAATAGATATGGTTATTAAAGATCCATTTCATATATATAAATCAATAAAGACTTGGAGTTTGGTGTATAACATTCCCCATAATCCAAGATATTCAAGATATATCTTTCATCTAAACAGGAGTACCACCCATACAAAAATGAAAGGGGATTCATATCCTCGTGAGATTTCACTTTGATATTAATTAATTCAAACATTAACATTTTTTGTGACCATACTGGGGAGAAATCTATTTTCAAGACACTTGAGGCCTTGCTTCAGATACGATTGAGAAACCAAAGTCTCCATGGTTCGAAGTTTTGAAAAGAAAATTCAAAATGCTTCTCCTTGTTCTAGATGAATGGGATTTATAAAACGATTATCCAAATATTTTTGAATGATCTCAAAAAGATCCAAGAACAATCAAAGATTTGGGAGAATGAACTCCTCGACGATTCCATTGAAAGAACTCCTAAAATCCTTGACAATGCCATTAGAAAGATTCAAAAATCTCAAGAAGATAGATATTATGAATCCTATGAAGAATTTAGTTCATTCTCTGATGTTACTTTGCCTTCTCCAAAAATCCCATCAATGGATTTACAAGACTCAACAAAAGGAAAAAAATCCCAAAGAATAAGGCAACAACATAGAGGCCCTTTAAATATGCCAAAAGTATATTTTCAGATACCCAATATTCCTATTGAAAAATTGGTACATTCTTTGGGAATACTTCATAGGATGGAGAGAAACATTTGTTTAGATTCAAATGTACATGTGATATTTTCAATCTCATTGAAGACAATGTTACATGTCAATTAGTTTTAAAAACTCTGCTTGGGAATGATTTTGAATAGTTACATTTATTATTGTCTGAGACCATTACTGGTTGGGACATGTTAGAAACTTTGTTTGTTGAAAATTTTTCTGACAGACCCTATCCCATATTGATGTAATATAATGAGGATTTTAGCCTTTCGTATATTCCATATGAATATATTTTAAGTAGTAAAATTGAGAATAAAATCGAGCAGGCTCCACCAAATGAAAAAGAAGATTTCAACCTTGCAAAAGATGATGAAAAGTCACAAGAGAATTGGTAGAAAGAATAACTGGTGGAAGAAATTAATATTGAGAACAATGATGAGCAATATTTCCAATGCATAAAGGAGGAATGTTTTCAAGACATTGCCAGTGAATCAAGAATCTTAAATTTGGTCAATAATCAAGAGAATGATGAAAGTATTTTCAAATTGGAAACTTCTCATCCAATCAAATATATAAATTTTTTGAGTAAACAAGAGTTAATTTCATTGAATCATGGTTCCAAAGCATTCTTGGCCAAGAAATGAAATCAAATTCTCAACACATTTGGTTCAATTTTTCTCCAGCACACATTGAGAGTGCCCTTGAATCATTGGTACAAGCCCCAATATGTTCCACAGTTCTGGATTTCATTTCACATATCATATGGATCCTCGAATGGATCCATTATAAATCTACAAACACCTAAAAGTATCCCTCTCTTTTAAGTAAGATAGGATAGATAGATATTTTTTGTACACAGTCTACCTTTTCAGTCAAAGTTTTGCATAATAAAGTAGTTGATAAGTGGAGACGATATTTGAAGATAACTACGTGGAGGAATAATTACAAGAATCCATTTCAAAGATGACTCCATCGCACAATGGTGAAGACATTTGATATTCATATTCTACTATTCTCATCAACCCATAGGGGGTCATTGTCCCGCACTTGGAGCTAGTTGTTGATAAAAAAATGATCACTTATATTTTCCAAGTCCTGGAATAATAATAATAATAAATTGATATCATAAGAATAAAAAATTTGAACGATTATAAGTTCATTGTGTATCCCTTAGTCTCAGCTTCATCATGCACTTTTTAGGTTCGAAATCTGAGTTTGTATGCTCAAGATATCTAGGTTTATGTCTAAATTCCAAAAGAGCGCTTCCTCAAAATGCCATCCTCTACTCCGATTCCACCAAAATGAACCAATAATTTGATTATTCTTAAATTATCTCATGGGATCATGCACATTGTTTTGCAATTTTAAACTTTTGGAATCATCAGAATGCATTGCAATCTTCCTCTGTATCCATATTACACAAACACTTGGCTTTGTTTCACATTTTATTCCTTCACTTCCCTCACACATCCAACCGATATACATGCCTTAGTAATTTTTCAAATTATCCCTCCATATCTTCTCCCCATACTCCCCCTTCGTCTAACACTTACGATTATTTTCCATCCTCCCTCCCCTCTCCTTATTTCTCCATCTCCCTTCCCATACTTCCTTTCTCCCTTTATAGCTTCCATAATTAGTTTCTTTACCTCACTTAACACTCCTCCTTATATTTCTTCATCGGGTTATCAAGTTTGTACGACATGACAAGTTCATAGCCCTTATTTCTTCCTCACCTGCCAACCCACCATGTCCACCAACCTGTGACCTCCAATGACACAGTGTCACACCTTTCCCCACTTATCTCTTCTTACTTCATCTCTCGTTCACTTTTTCCCTCACTTAACCAATTTATCCTAAGTTTCTTACATTATATCCTTAACCAATGAGATCATTCCACTTGGAAACAAATTATTTGTGACACATGGCATCTAACTACTAGTGACACATGGAAACTTTGTTAACCAATGGGAAGATGACACATGGTGATGAATAAAACCATGACATGTGGCAAAAAATCGAGTGGTGACACGTGGAATCTTGTGGAAACCTATCACACAATGAAATATGGAAGCTAACTCATTTTTTACTCATGCCACTAGATGATGACTGGGTGCCTATTGGAGGATGACTAGGAAGTCAAAATATTTAATTATTTCACTCATTTTCTAAGGAGTAGAATGTCTTAGTATTCACATCCTCTTCATGTTTCACATGTCAAGAATAATCAATATTTCAATACATGCAATCAAATCCCAATATCCTCATGAATGTGGGATATGTATTTTCAATAAAAGTCAAAATTTTTAAAAGGAGAAAGACAAAATTGAAATCAAGGGCCCAGATTGCCCCATAAAATTGATTGATGGTTGTTGAGTCTTAATGTTCTAGATGGCATATCTCAAGATACGAGAGTCCAATTTAGGAAATATTTACCTCGTTGGAAATTTAATTCGATGAGGAAGATGATGGAATATGTTTCAACAATTCAAATTGGCCATAGTTTTCTTAGAAATTGAAAGAATAGTCAACAATATTTTTATGATGTGCTGATAAATTGGCTTGACAAATCGACTTCTCGAGCTCACATATTGAGATCCATAAATGAAAGATCACCCAGAATGACTCATTGGAAATATAATATGATGAATATAACATGTGAAATTATTCCCATGACTGATAAATTAAATATCACATCCAAAAAATTAAAACACAGTCCTCTCTTTAAAAGGAAAGTTAATTGCCCGCACGGGTGTAGACGAATTGGCAAGTGCCGTGTAAATGGAAGGAAATTTGTAAATGAAGTCTCATGTTCGATTCTCACCCGGACTTACTCGTGCGCCATTCTTGCGGGTTGGGTGGTTGCACCTAGGGTTATAGTGGTAGCCGCCTAGGGATCAACCCTGTGTCATGCGAGTACGAGAACCGCGAGTTGTCGATTCCCCCAGTGAAAAAAAAAAAAAGGAAAGTTAATTAAAAATTTCAAAATAAAAGTTTATTTAATTCTTTTTATGAAAGATGAAAAAGGCCCACTTCAATATGTGGATGTCAATGATGTAAATTAATTAATGAGACTTTATTGAGGTATTAATTAAATTTATTTTTCCAAGAAAAAAAATCCCTAACTACTTAAGAAGATATAAGATATGGTTTTAAAAAGGAAAAAAGGGCTTCATCAAAGGGTTAGATAAGGTTGCATTATCAGAGAGGAAGATTAGGCTAGAAGGGTATGAGCATCAAAATTTAACCAATATTATTATAAAAAAAGAGAGATATTTATCTTCTCCATTCTTCTTCTTCTTCTATACTACTTTCTTAAGTTTGTTTGTTCATTTTCTAAACTGAGCACAAGGTTGATTTCTTGAGTGTTTATGGCCATGTATGTGACTGTTAGATATATTTTGTGTATTGTTGAATACCTTTTATGAATAAAACTCCACAAATAACTACTTTGGGGTTTTACTTGTAATGATTTCTCAAATCTTGGGATCTCTGAGGATGATATTTTTGAACTATTCTCATCAAATTCTTTTCAATATTAAATAAAGAACTATTTTAAATTTATTTGAATGATCAAAACTATTTCCTCCTATTTATTGTGAGAAGGTATGGATGTATCCATTATTTGTACGTGATTAAGAGGGTTGTGTATATGATGTTGAAGATACATATTTTATGATATTGAATTCGCCCTTTAATCTTTCTATTGTTAAAAGAATTCTTTCTGCACATAAATATTAGATTAGGTTATTAAAGAACCATTTCATATATATACAAAAATAAAGACTTGGGGTTTGTTGTCTAGCATTCTCCCTAATCCAATACATTCAAGAGATATATTTCAACCAAAGGGGAGTACCAACTATATGAAAAAGTAGGGGAATTCATCTCCTTGTGAGGTTTCTATTTCGATCTTAATTTCTTCAAACATCAACAATACCTCTAACTCTGCAAGAAAATGTGCATACAATAATTTTTATCAGAATTAAGCACATGCAAAAATAATTTATTAATTAGGTTGCATGTCCTTCTTCATTTCAATTTATGAAGAAAAAAAATGCACTAATATAAAATTATGATTCTTGAGGAACATTCTTCTCTGAAGCAACTCTCCAGTGTTTATAATCAGGCCCCATTATAAGTTCTGAGAAAAACGTATTTTTAATTTCTGAGAAATTGTAGTGATTAATTCAAAATTATGGGTTTAAAGGTGGCTTATCCTCCTCAATACCTTTCCCATGACTATTCATTTTCTCAAATATGATCTTTGAGCTGAAAGTTACAGTCTGTGTAAGTTTAAACTATTTTCTTACTTTTACCCCTTACTACTACAGGTGTCTTCTTTTCAATCGTGTACATTTACAGCTACCCATATTCTAAATCATGTTCCACGGTTGTATTTTATGGTATATGGGATTTCCGCAGACTGCTTATGTGTTCCAAAATCACTTCTAAGCAAGGATTTATGCTTTCTGTAAATAAATTGGTATCTAGATTATACCTTGTACTATTTCAACTATAACTTCCTAATACTAGCTCTGTTTTTCACCCATAATAGCTCATTGGAAAGCTCTTATCAAGTTCTTTCATTTTAGTAACAAATATGTGTGTACCAAAAGTACACATAGTTATCTCGATTTCAACTACATGAAAGGAATTATTTGGGGCCTCAAAATGCCCCTGCAAGTTGACGACCTTCAAAAACTAACAAAATCATAGAAATTGAATAATTCATTTCTTTAATAGTCCCTAAAATAGGTCAAATTCTCCTTCAAACTATTAGACATTGTCATATAATCTTGTTAATCCAACCTACACACAATATCAACAATTTTTCTCCATAGGGAATTTGGTAAAAACTCTCAAAAATCCATATGAAAAACCTTTTGAAGACCATCGAAAACAAATCCTTCCAAAAACCATCGGAAATAATTCCTTTCAAAAACCATCGGGAAACATCCTTTCGAATATTGTCAGAAAACAATCCTTGGAATACTCTCAGGAACAAATCCTTCTAAATACCATCGAGCATTAGAGTTTTCCTTTGTAACTTTTGTTCGAACTTTTTGAATTTTCAAGATCAATGAACTTGAGACTTATTCCCAACCTGCATTGGATCTAGACCGTCGATTTTCAAGATCAAAGTGATCTCAGTCATCCTTTCACCAAATTTGTACCATGACTCCTACCTTTTTCCACTGTGGACCCTATCATTCCATGTCAGGGTATGATCCACATCATTACTGTACGTAATTTTTCCAAAAATTCTAAAAATTATAAATTTTCAAGAATTTAATAATATCTCCCAAATTTTCAATCAGTGTACTTGGAATTTCTCAATCATTCCATAATGAAACTCAAACATCAATTCCTAATGTCTAAAAGATATGATCCATCGATATTTCAACTCTTCAATCACCACGACAATGTGAAATCCAACCTTTCCAACCGAGTTTCACTCTAAAACCTACAGATTTATGCCACTTGTCCTTTCTTTGAGTATTCTAAGGAAATTTAACCTTGAATCTTCTAAAAAGATTGGGAATTTCACTCTGTTTTCACCATTTTCCTCAAATATGTCACAAGTGAAACTCTACAAGAGTGAAATTATACCTATTTTGCACTGGTCTTCATCCATACAAGTTCGATGTTCAACCTTGAGCTATGATACCAATCTGTAACATTCTCCAACTTAATCGAGGTTCATTACATGAGACATACACATAAAAATAAAATTTTCTGCTAACATATCCTGTAGCTTACTAGCTATAGGTAAAAACACATATTTAACCACTTATTGACACCATTATTTAAATACATCTACATCATGCTAGATAACATGAATGCAACTAATAAATTCATCATAGAAACACATAATTCATTTTCATTCATAGAGTAAAACACACAACAATTAAACTCATAAAATAACTCGGAAAAATAGTTAAACACTTATCCTTTTAAAACAATTGTGCAACCAACTTCTTGGGATAGATGTTCCACCCAACCATAGGATTTTTTTTATAGATATCAATAGTAAGTCACCCCCAAGCTAGGGAAAGAAATCCACGAAAGATGGTGTATCTCACTGTCCACTCACAACTCAAATAATCCCACAACCCATTAGCATCCTCCTACAACTTTCCATATTTCCACCATTTCTCTTCTTCTTGACCTGCACAACCCAAGGAATGTATACCTTCATTTCTCTCAATCCATTGGGTGTCCCATTCGTTTATCAAAGCATCTATAGCACAGGTAACCATGGATATCACTATTGAGAACTCAATGGAACTTACTATTAGGAAAATACTAGGAAAACAACAGTAGTAAGCTTGTTGTTCAAGTGCAACTCAGACAACATTTCACTTTGCATGTCTGACAACTTGGTTCGTCTACAAGACTAACAACATAATTATTCAATATTTAGCAACAAAAATGCTCTAGAATTAGCCCTCCATTTTTTCTCCAGCTCTAGTGCACTTCTCATTTTTGTTGTCTCTTTCTTCTCATGTAGAAACATGCCTATATAAACCACCCCCTCTATCCATACAAATTCCCTCTCCTTCATTGTTTTTCTTAAATCACACTCATCCCAAATTTGATTGTAATCAGCCTCATGTGTAACATCTCATTTCACTAATCAGACATTTATCGACTTATTCTTTGAGGACACTTGCGAGCAAGTGATCCAGTTATGGTACATGTGATTATGTTTTGATTATGAGTTATATCGGATGATCATGATGTGTTGTGTTTATATGTTAATTTTAGATGTATATGTATTGACAGATATTATTGATGAGTTCCCCTGCGTGTGTAAGACACATGATAAGTTATGGATGTGAATGGCATCAATGGACTTCCTTAGACTCCAGATTGTGTCAAGGAGTGGATTGTATTTTGTTTGAGTATTTCATTTTACGAACATGTGATGTATGACTTATTACAGTGTGATTTATGTATATGGAATATTGACACTATTTTTTTCAATGGATGCAGGCTTGACGATGCTTGATAATTCGAATCACAAAAGGAGTAAAGGGGTCATGCACAAAAAATAGACATTTGAGGGAGAGGTGTGGCGACATCCCTATCACGGCCTACTATCACTCCCATCGTGACCTGAACTATAAGTTAACAATTAACTAGTTCGAGAGATCAACGATGCCATGAGGGAAGTCTGAGACAATCACTCATAAAAAATTCTAAAGGGTGTGCAATAAGGAAAAACGATTATTCCTTAGATTCCCTTAGTCTCTCACAAGGTCGACCGAATGGAGTGTCGATTCCAAGGGTCGAACAAACTTCCAAAACCAGTCAAAGGAGAGTGGCACCTTGGAGCATGGAAGTGAGACTTGAAGGGAATGTTGCGTAATTAATTGTGAGTTAATAAATCTAGGTGGCCTATCAAATATAATGAAACGTTTGGACCTTGTTAGAATAAAGTATTAATTAATCAGTAAATTATAAACTTAGAATCCTAATAAAAGTATAAACCTAAGTCTAAGACTAAATCTAGGTCTAAGTTTAAAAAAAAGACTAAATAAAAATATTAAATAAACTAAAAAAATTGACATAAAATAAAACTTTAGGAAAAAGGGGAATAAAAATAAAATAAAAGTTGGGTAAAATGCACATGTTGCTAAGGTATAAATCTTAGCAACGGTTTTTTTTTCTTACCACTAGAATTATTACATGCCTTCTTGTTCAAGAATTCTAATGTGCATCAAATTTCCAAAACAATTCATGCCTGAAGTAACCATTTCCGCAAACAAAGAATTTCGTTAATCTTTCAAATTGCAGGGATTAAACCTTAATCGTCTCTCCACTTCTATTTGTTCTAATTACATGTCAATTGTATGATATTTAAGATGTATACTCTCCTTATGCATCCTTACCTCTTGAAATGCTGCCACGCGTGCCATTTTTGTTGTGTTCTGTAATCGCATTGACTAAATATTATGAAGAAGCTCGTTGGCGTAATCAAATTGATTTGTTGGCACACAATAATATTAATCATAAATTTAAACGTCTCCTTGTTGAACGTGTATAGTACTCGAAGATTGAGTATAAATCTAGTGTCATAACCAATGACTTCTCCTAGTTGGATATTTTAGGAATCTCAGTCCCACTTAGAATAGTTAGACAAAGTGAGCTTTTGTTAAAAAAAAAAAAGGAAATACTTATTATTTCGACGCAACGAGTATTACCTTCAAATTTGATCTAGTGAGGCTTGAATTTTTTCAATGATTACGATTTAGATTGACTAATCACTGTACATACTTACAGTGTACTAGTTGACAGTGTACCTCTAAATTTTTAACTTGGTGGTTCGATCTCTGAGTTTGTTTAAAATTATTACCATGCCCTAAATATTTTCATTATTACCATGCTTTTCACTTTCTTGAATGCTATCCTTTATACAAGGTGTTAAATTTAAAATACGAATCCTTCTAGTTAAGAGTTGAAGAAGTAGTCTACTACATGAATCATAAATTTTGATTGTCGAGTTGATGGACCCTTCATATCACGACCTGCACATTAAGGTAGTGATCATGCTTTGGAATTCATTATGAGGTGGCCTCTAAGTATAGGAACTGCAACGAGCATGTGTATGTATGTTTTTTTAAATCGTAAAACACCTTGTGAAGTTAATCGTGAAGAAAAACTTGATTAGAAGCTTCGATCTCAACCAAGAAAAATAATTAATTGTGCAACGGAGGAACGAGTCAGCCAGTGATGGCTATGATAGCAGTGCAAAAGGGAAAATTATTTAAGGAATCATTGAATAAAATGTCCTTACCCCATTAGATTTCCTTCATCGCCCTGATCGTCATGATACACTTCACCCATAACCCATTTTATGTGTGGTGCCATTTGTCCCTTTTC
>JASDQU010014041.1:79390-94989 GCA_032191745.1 Picea mariana | reverse complement strand
GTTCAAGTCACCTGAACCCACTGACATGACCCCATCCTCTAACCCTCCTGAAGTTGAATCAGTCATTTCCCTGAGTGCTCTCACTAGGTTCTCTACTCCCCAAACCCTCAAGATAATTGGTTACATTAAGCATCGGAAGGTCATCATCATTGTTGACAGTGGAAACACCCATAATTTTAGTCATCGCCGCATTTCCCAAGAAACTAATTGCTATATTTGTGTCGTCAGTAATTTTCAAATCATGACTTCCATTGGCGGGTCCATGAAATTTGCGAGGCAGTGTGAAAATGTGTCTCTCTAAATTGGTTCAGTACCACATGAAATCTCATATGTTTGCTATCAACTTGGGTGGTTGTGACATTGTGTTGGGTGCAGAATGGATAAGGACTTTGGGTCCTATTCTCATGGATTTTGAGGACTTAACCATGAAATTCAACCACAAGGGCCAACCATATAATTTCCAAGTCATCATTGTCGGTTCCTTGGAGATCATTAATTCCCATCGCATGGAAAATCTCCTCAAAAAAGGTCATTCTGGCATTATTGCACAACTCCATGCCATTCATACCACTGAGACCCCCTCTATGTTGTAGGACATCCATCATATCCACATCAAGTTGTTTTCTCCACTCCCCAGGTACTTCCTCCTTCACGTAGTTTTCATGATCATTTCATTCCCCTTGTCCCCAACATCCTCCCTATCGTCATCCCTTTTCCCAAGAAAATGAAATTGAGAAAATTGTTCAAGAATTTATCACCTTGGGTGTTATCCATCCTAGTATGAGTCTATACTCTTCTTCTGTGGTCATGGTCCTTAAGAAAGAAGTCTCTTGGCACATGTGTCTTGACTTTCGCGCCCTCAACCTGAACAAACTCACCATCAAAGACAAATTTCTCATTCCTGTCACCGATGACCTCTTGGATGAATTGAGTGGTGCCCACTTCTTTATTAAACTTGATCATCATTATGGCCTACCACCAGATACTTATTAATGAGTTAGACGTTCCTAGGACTACATTTCAAACTCATGAGGGCCACTATGAGTTTTTGGTCATGCCCTTTGGCTTGTGTAATTCTCCCTCCACTTTCCAAAGCCTCATGAATCATGTCTTCCATCCTTTTCTCCATCATTTGTCTTAGTTTTTTGTGATGATATCGTCATCTATAGTAACCCTGGACAACCCATATCGCTCATGTGGATCAATTTCTACATATACTCTCTCAACACCAACTTTTCCTCAAAAAATCTAAATTTTCTTTTGGCGCAACAGAAGTCGAGTACTTGGGTCATATTGTTGAAAAGGCAGGTGTCAGGGTGGATCCTAAAAAATTGAAGCTATGCAGGATTGGCCTCTCCCAAAGACTCTCAAAATCTTGTGTGGATTTCCGGGTTTAACAAACTATTATCACAAGTTTGTTAATAATTATGGAAAGATTGCGACACCTCTCACTTCTCTCCTTAAAAATAATTCTTTCACTTGGAATCTCACGGTTGATCAGGCCTTTCAAACCTTGAAGACAACCATGTGCACCACTCCGGTCCTAGCCCTTCCTGATTTCACAATGACCTTTTTCCTGGAATGTGATGCTTCCAGGATGGGAATTGGAGGAGTCCTTATGCAAGATCGTTGGCCTTTGGACTTTACCAGCAAACAACTATCAGAGAGACATTTGGGCCAATCAATATATGAAAAAGAAATGTTGGTTATTCTACATGCATTGGATCTTTGGCACCCTTATCTATTGGGGTAGTGCTTTCAAATTAAGAAATATCATCAAAGCCTCAAGTATTTTCTGGAACAACTCCCTTCCTCCCCGGCGCAAAAAGAAATGGGTGACTAAGCTCTTTGGATATGATTATGAAATCATTTACAAGAAAGGAAAACACAATGTGGTTGTTGATGCACTTTCAAGAAAATATGAAGATGAAGGGTCCCTTTTTTCCCTTTCCTTCATTGTACCAGATTGGATCCAAGCTCTTTGCTAGGACTGGCTACAAGACCCCAAAATTTTGCATCCAATCCAACAATTGTAGGAGAATTATCCAATTTCCCCATGGTATTGTTGGCACAATGATGAGCTTCACTACAAAGGCCATTTGTATTTAATTAAACAGTCACAACTTAAATCCATGATACTTTAAGTAAACAATCACAACGTTCTTTTTTCTAGGATGGTATGAACCAGAACGTTCACAATTTTGTGGCAGAATGTGATGTTTTTCAATGAAACAAGGGTGAAATAGTCAAAGCTCCTTGAAAACTACAATTGCTTCCAATTCCACCTGTTAGTTGGAGGGATATCTCTATGGATTTTATTGTGGGATTACCTAAATAGGGAAATAAATCAGTCATCATGGTGGTAGTTGATCGTATTTCCAAGTATGCTCATTTTTGTTCTCTTCAACACCCATTTACCGCCTCCTTTGTGGCTCAACGTTTCATGGATCGGGTCTTCAATCTTCATGTCATGCCTCATTCTATTGTTTCTGATTGAGACCCCACTTTCACCAGCAATTTTTGGCAAGAACTACTCAGGCTACAGGGAAACCAATTGCAGCTCAACATAGCTTATCATTCCCAGACTGATGATCAAATTGAAGTTGTCAACAAGTTTTTGGAAACATATTTGAGGTGTTTTTTATCGGAAAGGAAAAATCAATGGGCTCAATGGTTACCACTAGTGGAATGGTGGTACAACACTTTTTACCATACAACTACCCGCATGACTCCTTTTGAAGCAGTATATGGAAAAAATCCATCTTCAGTTCGCTCATACCTGCTAGGTGTCTTGAAGATCCCATAGGTTGACCAAACGCTTATAGTTCGAGAGGTTATTCTATGTACCCTTAAAGAGAATTTGGTCATGGCCTATAATTGCATGAAGCAATAAGCAGATCAAGTTCTCTCTAAATGTCAATTTGCTGAAGGAGACCAGGCGTTTCTTCAACTGCAACCTTATAAGAAAACTTCCCTCAAGGTTGACCATTGTCAGAAACTGGCTCCCAAATTTTATGGTCCTTATACCGTTCTTAGGCGTGTGTAATTGGTGGCCTAACAGTTAGCTTTTCCGAGTCATTATAAACTCCATCTTATTTCATGTATCATGCTTAAAGAAGGTGATTAGAACTAAGTTCCAAACTCAAACTAGCCTTCTCGAGTTGGATGAAGAAGGCTCCATATGGTTGTAGCCACAAATAGTTTTGGACCAGCATGAGCATCGTTTGCATCAGCGCACCACCAAGGAAGTGTTAGTCTAGTAGAAAGATACAACTCCAGAAGATGCCACTTGGGAACCAACTACCATTCTACAACAATTTCCTCATCTCAAGCCTTGAGGACAAGGTTGTTTTTAAGGGGGATGACATGTTAGGCACCCAACCTCCATAACCCCTCACATAGGTAGAATAATATATTTCCATTTAATAAAGGCCAATATTAATAAAGCCTAGCAATAAGGAAGAATAAGTCAAATGTAAGAAGACCTAATACATAGGTAGAATAATATATTTCCATTTAATAAAGGCCAATATTAATAAAGCCTAGAAATAAGGAAGAATAAGTCAAATGTAAGAAGACCTAATAGAAGCTTCCACTTCTAGAAGGATCTTCCTCTAGATTGTTCTTTTGGATAGACAGATTTAGTATAAATAGGAGTAGAGGGTATTGTTGAGCACTCAACACACCCTAAAATCCTTATGAAATTTTGTCTCTTTTTGGGTACCACTTATTTTCTGCACTGCCTCAATCGATTTCATTTTGGGAAATGATCTATCTATTTTGTTTTCATGACTCTTATCATCAAGTCAGGTTTGTTTGAACTTGTTAACCCCATGTCTAAAAGAACTTAACACCCAAATTGAGAATCGACAACTGACACTGTACCTAACGTGCGCGGGTTCAGCGTTAGAAAAAGTTCAAGTGAGTAAAGGAACCATATAGTTACAACAGTCATCGAGCGTCAATCCCCGATTGGCATCGACAGGATGGTGGGGTTGGTTTTCATAATTTATTCACACAAAGTTTCAAGAGATAGTTGATTCCCTTCGGAATTGGCAAAAGGCGGGAAGTATAGACATTGACAAAGGGTGTAAAGAAATCATTGATAGTTAATGACCAATGCGCTTTATCAGGGTCGGGGAAATCCAGAAAAGTTAAACAAATCGTTTTTTCTGTGACAAGTATATCCCCGATCGCCGATCCTCGATGTTTTTTCAGCATCGAGACTTTTCAAGAGATTCGACCCAAGAGCACTTGGGTAGGTTGACGTCGATCGTCGATCCTTGATACTTTTTGGAGTTGGAAAGATAGGATTGTGTTTTAGAGTGTATATCTTAAAGAAAGTCCATATTTTGATTAACAAGAGAAAACGAAGTCACTGGTCTCGAATGCCACGTGTCTTTACCACGTAAGGGGGTAGTACAACCTAGTTTTGTCCCAATTCATTTTAAGGTTTCTTGGGTCCCAATCACACTTTCTAGTCAGCGTTTCCATGTCATATTCATACGGAAAGATCGATCGGCATCGAAAATTTTGCAAGGAGATATAGACAAAAACATTTGAAGCACAATCCCGACACCATATCCACCAACAAAACTAGTGAAACAATGGGATGTTTGTGGCATGAGATACGACTGGATTTGGAAATTTAATAGACCATTTAATGCTCGATCCCGCATTATTTGTTATCTTGTTCATCGATTAGACAACATCATTTTGAAATCACTAATAGACCACATTATCACCTGTGCCTGTGCCATCAACCCACAATGAATTTAAAGTTTAAACATCTTTGAATATCTGATGGCATATTTAATGAAATTACACTCATAACCTGAATTAAATGGCTTATGCGACAAGCTAAGTTCATTCATGTTTAAATTTCTAGAATGGTTTCGAATGAATTCATTTTGCACACAAGTTGAACTCCAGAGCATCCGAAGGAGCAGAGCGAATATCCCAAGACTGTACTGACCCTCTGATTATCAAAACTAGTTTTAACAAGTTGTAGAGGTATGTATTCAATTTTTTCAATTCATTGGCGATAATATATGCATCGAGTTTTCTTGCACAAACTCTAAACTATGTTCTTGTTGCAGGTAATATGTTGCCGAGAAATCAAACAACTAGACACTCCCCAAGGGAACCCAAGATGAAAGAAGTTGAAATAGGCGAAGGTTCTTCTTTGGGGACCGCGAGGAAGTTGGAGTATGCTCCTAGGGCGGAGCCTTTCATTAAAACAACAACCAATAAATCTTTTGTTTAGCCTCCGACTTTTGGTGACATAGAGGCAAGAATCGGATCCAAAGTGATGGTCCCATTGTGGGGGGATCTCTTCAACAATATTATCTGAGAATAATACCCAAAGTATATCCCTCACAGCGCCTCGGACGTAAGGGCACTCGATGACTAGGTTCTCCCAAACATTCGACGGGTATTCTTTACACATGGTGGCAAGAAGAACCTCGGTTTTCCCTTGCATAGAGGTTCTAAAATGGATCATCGACCATACAGAAGGGAAGAAGTGCTTGATCAATAATGAAAATGGCGGATGTGTTGGAGTTTTCCTCCTGATAGAAGTCAAGAAATACTACAAGCTCAGGGACCCATAGGAGTGGCTCAACACAGACTTCATGATGAAGTTCTATGAATTCCATGACACCAGCCAGTTGATGGCTTCATGGTGGAAGGAAGACAAGAATTTCACTAACCAGAGAAATGGATGGTGTGAGACAATTAACCTAAGAGATCCATGAATCTATTTGATTTCTCTCATCTGTTGGCTATATGGAGAAAAGGATTGCTCCAATTTTTTGGAAGCATGCATTTCATTTGCATACATGGTGGAAATCTCCGAGAGCATATTCAATTGGGGAGATATAATCTTAAAACAATTAAGCATCTGTGTATAGTAGGCTTAGATGCTGAAATAAGGAGAGGCACCCATTTTTTACATGGCCTCTTACCTACTTGATGTCATGTGCACAAGGAATGTCTTCACTGACATGAATTTAAGATGACATGTTGTGGAGCTCTTGGTCCACATCTACTTCAACATACTATGGGAGAACATGTACAAGAAATATTACATACTCATCTGCGACGAATTCATCGCTCACATTCATTTCATTATTTTTAAGAAGGAATGCCTAAGATTATCTGTAGCAGCCAAGAAGATGCTAGAAATGGTAGGCTATTGGTATCTAGACGAATGCCCAACCTACCTCAAGGTGTTTGGGCCACCAGAGCACCATATCTTCTACCTGCTCATGTCCCATATCATCTTGTTGTGGGAGAAATCTACTATCAGACTATCCTGTCGGGCTACAATACCATATTAGTCAAGGACAAGAAATAGGCTTTCATACCCTATGGTTTCCATGTGGGGTTCTATCTGGTGAAGGATATTTCTCAAGCCAAACAAAAAGGGATGAGCCAACTTGAATACAATTTCCTGACAGGCTGATTCCGCAAGCACGAATCTAAAGGCCTGGTCCTTCAACATGCTTCACAGGTATCATCCTACTGGCCATATGCTCATGACAAGTTTGAGGAAAAAAATTTCACATAAAGCACCTAGGACTCGGACGAGGTGGTGCAGAGGATGGCAAACCAAAACATGACTAGGTTCAAGGCCATGGGCATGGATGAACAGTTGGAAACTATAGAGCAGTTTGGTCAAGAGGCCCTTAGAGCTAGGGAAGAAATCAGAGCAGCAGAGACAACATAGGCACATAGAAGGGGATTTATCTTGCTAGAAAGGGCACAGAGAATCATCGATCAATTGTAAAATGATCCTGATTTGATAAAAATGATGAGAATTCCCATTGATGACACAATCGAAATCTGAGGGGAACCAAGTGACCTAGAGCCGATGCAGCTTGAAGAAATCATCAGGTCAGAAAACCATGAAGTGCCACCATCACAAATCAGATCATCGAGGAGAATAAGCATGCCAAATCCCTTGTTCGATTTGATAACCATCTACGATGATGAGGAGAGTTCATAGGTGTCCCTTGTCACCCAAGTGTCGATTACAAAAGAGAAAGAACCTGAGAAAGCATCCACCCTGGGTCCCTATGCTCCAGTTCACAGTCGTCCATAGATAGAGCATGAGGCAGAAAGTTCCTTAGGCACCGAGCCACTTGACATACTGGGAACCCCAATGGACAGCTTGAAGAATGAGTTAGGAGTGGGCGAAGAAGAAGAAGAAATTCCACAATAGGAAATCGACATTTCAAAAGCCGACCATCAAGTAAGTATTGAACCTGCCCTTGATTCCTCAGTTTTGGTCAGTGACTTACCACCCGATGAGAAACAACTAGAGGTTGGGCCATGGGGACATATAGAAGAGGTGTAGGAACCAAGCCTTGAACAAATATACACAGTCGAGAGCTAGGGAAACGCTCTAACTTGGGGAGAACAAAAAATCCCCAAAACTATTGATGAGGTCGCCGATATACAATCAATCACCCATGACCAAAAGAGGAAATCCATCATGAAGAGAACCACTAAGAAGAGGAGGCTTATGGTGGACAGTTCGATCCTCACCACCACAGAGGAGAAATTGATCAGCACAGAGCATGCTAGGACATCCGAGCTTATCAACATAGGGATGGAGATCATAGATGCCACCCTAGATAGAGAAAGGAAATATGAAGAGGATTTTGTTGCTGCACTAAAGGAGATGGATCATATATTCCATTTGGCGAAATACTATCGGGACTCCACACAGGCCACGATGTTTTTGAGAAGTGATTTCCAAGATGCCTACAACAAATTCACAAGTGAACAACACCTTTTCACTGCAGGGATAGCCAACTTCTAGGAAGACACTCTTATGGTGCTAGCGACCTACAAATATGTGGAAAGATGGTACGATAAGGCCCACCAAGCAGTGGAAATAATTGATTACATTATGACGGTTCAAAAGGGATGAGACATCGAAGAGAATGACAGTCAGGTGCTAAGGGAAAATAACATAGATCGGATAAAAAAGGTGGATAAATACTGGGTGAAAATGGCCCAAGAACCTCAGCAAGAGATTCAATAATTATGGGCCGATTGAGAAATGAGTTAGGTCAAGATCAATCGAGAGATGAAATACACCAATCTTCTAGAATCCGGCTCACCTGAGGACTTTGTTGACTTGCATGACATAGTTAAACAACATGCAGAACAAGACTCGACATGGACTGTAGAGATAAAAAAGGTGGAAAACATGGTGCCAAAACAAATACAACAGTTCATGGAGCACCCAATCAAGGATCGAACAATATTACAACAGTTAAGTGTTAAAATAGTCAACTATTGAGCATGGGCAATAGAAGTAAAGGAGATCCTTTCAGCCCTGATGGACCAACACAAATTCTCGTATGCCAACACATATGAGGAAGTCAAATGGTCAGAGTATGAGAAGAGTCATCCACTTCATTTAAACCATTCGATGACTCTCGGAAGGCAGAGAAATGGAAGCTCCATGTGGCGATGTTTTTTTTTTACTTATCTTGCACTTTTGATAGTTATTTTTAGTTAATGATTTGTTATAAATAAGAGGATCGACCTTTTAGAAAGGGTCGATGGTTTTGGAAAAGACCCTCATTTTTGGAATTGTAAAGAACTATTTCAGAACTACCTTAATTGAGAAGTCTTGTTTAGGATTGGAGACAAACTTTTGTTTTTCATCAAAGGCATCTGTGATTGGATTTGAGGAGGAACCACTTCTGACTTTGTTTCATGAATGGATGTTGTAATGAGTAAGAGTTTCTAAATCTATTGATAAGTTATTTGATTCAATATTTTTATAGTTCTTGTCTCTAATGGTGGAAAGAAAATTGTTGTGTTAATGTGTGATTAGTGATTAGAGCTAAGGAAACCAATTTTGTTGCCATCATTTTATTGCATGTATGTTTTCTTTCAATAATTGTATCTCAATCAATAATTAAAATACCAGCAAGTTGATGTATTAGTATTAGGATTGTCACAAGTGTGAAAATATTTGTCTGCATGATTGAGTACAAGGGTTATCCCATGCTCAACCTTTTTTAGTAGTTAAGATCTCCCCTTTTACCTAGCTGGTTTATACCAGCACACATATTTTAGTAGACCCACCTAATAAAAGAAAATACAAAAGAGAATGTTTAAATTGAAGGAGGAAGTTTTATAAGAAGATATATTGTAGATCACCATGTAAAGCCCATCGATTATTTGGCCATATCGACAGATCCGGAGAAGCATTCCACTATCAAATGTTGCAAAGTCTAATTGGGCCTCAGTGGCGGGTTTGGTTCCTGTTGTTAAATTAAATGGATTTAGGACTCTTCAACGGAATTGGTGCTAGGAGGGATTGATGAATGAATGGATAACAATATTTCTAATATAATATTTCACACAACCTATAGATTCAAAATAGCCCACATGCATTGCTAGTCACTCTCAATACAACCCACATACACTGAGTACTTCTGAAATAAGTAACTCACCCTAGCAAGAGGAAGAACAATTATTCCCTAAAATACCTTACGCTCTTCCCCATGAGGATTTGAATCAATTAAGAAGAATCACAAGATCTTATGCTCGAGAAATTGGAACACTACCCTTATCCCTATTACTTCCTCGCAAAAAACAAGTAAGAAGACCAGTGGTCAACACCCCTTACCAGGATTTTGTTCACATAGTAGAATACCTGATATATTTGTCCCTCACTGATATCGAACATCCCCTGAATCTAATCCCTAAAACACCTACTGGTAACTGCTCTGAGCCCAACGATTTTGAATTTAACGAGGAAGGTTTTAACTCGGAACCCTTACCTTCAGAGTCAAATGACATGGAGGATAAAAATGATCAGAATGAAGAAAGGGGAAACATACCTCAAAATATCAACCTTGGTTGGCCAGGGATGCTTTGGAAATCCTCAAACAAGTAACCTTCCTTGACATCTAGAAAATTTACTCTCTAAATTTGACCTTGAAACCTCAGGATTGCCTGAAGACCATATCAAGAAGTTCATACTAGTTATTCGGCTGATGAATGTCCAAAATAAAGACGTAGTATGCAAGATTTTCCCTTATACCTTTGAAAATTCAACTTCTACATGGTATTTTAACTTTCCTATAGGGTCCATAACTATTTGGACGAAGTTTCAAAAGGATTTTCTAGACAAATTTGCAAAAGAAACCACTACAGTAGCTTTGATGGTAGAGTTGTTTTCCACCACCATGAGTTCAAAAGAGAAGGTTAAAGACTTCAATCAATGATTCACCACTATCCTGAACAAATTTCAACCCAAATATAAACCCACTCAGGAGTTGCAAATCGAAGTAGATGCTAATGCTCTCCCTGCTTCCATTTCCATGTTCGTAAAAAGAGCTACCAAAACAACCCTAGTTGAGAATTTCGAGAAAGCCAAAACAATTGAATTTCAAATGAAGGTATGTAAAGAGGGTCATGTCTCACTAATTAAGAAAGAAGCTCATCCTCCACCCAAGAAAGGAATTTTGTTGACCAGACCCCTAGGGAAACAAACAAAACAAGGTCCCTAAAAAGGAAGTGGAGACATAGAAGACCTACAATGAATGACAAAGAAGTTATCAAATGAAATCATAGACATGAAAAGAAGTGCAGGGGAAGTAAACCAAGGCCAAAGGCCCTATAAACCCCTTTTTAAAAGAAATCCACCGTTTAAAGCAATTGAACCTCCCCCAACCAACTTAAACATCGACCCGGGAAATGTAGCATCCGATGCATTCTGTACCTTTGACCAAGAGAAACATTCTGAAAGAGATTTTCCAAAATGGTTGCAAGCCATGAATTTGATGGCCAATCTATTTCTAGACATGGTTTCCCTTACCAAACAATCAAGTGGCTCAACTATGAATATTAGTGATCAGGAAGAATTTGACCCACTGGAAGAAACAATCATGTTGCTTTGGGACCCTGACCTATCGATGCCTTTCGATGATCTATTTGAGGTTCAAGAGTTTCCCGCAGAGGTCTTGATTTTTCAAACACGAAGTAGGGGTCAGCTAGTCTCAAGCGACCTGACCGTTTCCCACACTTTGAGAGGAAAAAAAAACATCTGATCAGTCGAAAGGATATTTTGTCTCCCAAAGAAATCCTATAAACATCCATACATGAGAATTTCCCAAGCTAGACTACAACATAGTAGAAGATTTAAAAAAATTGAAGGAAAATATATCGGTCATGGACATGTGTAGAATTCCCCAGCAAAAGGACTTTCTGTTACAAGCCTTGAATTTAGTAGAGCCTCCTATAAAAATCACTGACCAAGGAGAAAATACATCCCTCAGAGATCTAATAAATAAAAAACCTATAAATGCTTGCTCTGAAGATAAAAAGGGAAATACTTTTGTCCCACCGTTCCTCTTGACATTTGAATTATTCAACAGAAACCTCCATAATTGTTTGGTTGACTCAAGGGAATCCTCTAATTTTGTGCCATTTTCTATCTACAAGAAATTAAATGCAGTCCCTCTCAAAAGTGATAAACATGTGATACAACTAGATAGAACCCAGGTGAAATTTATGGGAGAACTCAAGGATGTCATGATCAGAATGGAGACACACCCAAAATTTGTCCAAGTAATTGACTTCATTGTAGAAGATATACTAGAAGCTTATGAACTACTACTTAGTCAAGACTGGTCCAAAAAGTTAAATGGATACTTTAGCACATACTGGTCTCACCTTTGGTTGCCATTAAAGGGACACGCGAACATGATTAGGATCGATAGGGAAGGGTATCTAAAACATTCTGTCACCAACCTAGAAGCCCTTAATGAACCCTCTTCGGAAGATTTCCTCGTGCTAGGAAACTATTCCCGTGACTCTGATTTCAGTAATTTGTCACCTCTCTCATATGATGTCCCTCTTATTCAAAACTCCCAACTGTATTTTCAATAAAATCTACCGACAATGGCAAAGGAAATCCTCTTTTGTCAAGAACCTCTATTGAAAACCACAGAGCAAATAGGAGGAATGGAGGAAATTGGTAGGTAAGGTGAAGCGGATGGCTTTCACTCACAATTTTGGACCTTGTACTTTGATGGATCTAAATCACAAGAAGGGTCAGGAGCGGGGTGTATCCTTATTGATTCGAAGGGGAAACGAAATTTCCTCTCCTACAAACTAGAATTTGAATGCACTTATAACACCGCAGAGTATGAAGCTTTAGTGCAAGGGATAAAGAAATCCTTAAACTTTAACTTTAAGAAACTGAAGGTTTTCGGAGACATTCAAATCATGTTAGAAAAGTAAGGATCACTATACACTACAACTCTCCCCACCTGAGGAATTATCAACAGGAAGTGCACAGGCTAATAGAACATTTTGAAGCTTTCAACATTACAACGATCCCCAGAATCAAGACCACTCTTGTCGATTCCATAGTCACTACTTCCTCGAGGATATCCCCTTTAGAAGACTATTAATCCTCCTGGTTCACTATGGAGCTACTCTACAAGCCACTAGTGCCCAATAATATTTCTAATTGGAAGGTCTTCGAAGAAGTTGAACAGATCATAAAAGTTTTAACCAATCAGGAAAATTTTAAAGATCTAACTATTGACAATGAAATATTCCAAGAGCATCTAGTAGAAACTGATCCACTTAAGCAAAGAAGTGAAATAGATCAGTTGACTATCAAACCCAAGTTTCATACGATACCAAAAGGGGTAGCCAATTTGGAAAATATCTTTGATTTAAGGGAAATATTTAAAGGGTCAACAAACACAAAGACAAGGAGCTCTTGTCCCATCTATGAGGTTGTAAACCTAGGAACCCTGGAAAACCCTAAAAATATAAATCTAGGCAAGACAATGTCTAAAGAAGAAAGGAATGCCTATCTCAAACTTTTCAAAGAATATCAAAATGTTTTTGCATGTTCCTACCGAGATATGAAGACTTATGATACTCATATCATTCAACACACAATCCTATTGAAACCCGGAGTAAAACCCTTCCAAGAGAAGCTACAGAAGTACCATCCATATCTAGAACCCCTCATGTGTTAGGAGTTAAAGAAATCACTAGATGCTAAAATTATCTTTCAGGTTAGACACTTTTCCTGGGTAGAAAATTTGGTTCTAGTCAGGAAAAAATCTGGGGAGATCCACCTGTGTGTGGATTTTAGAATCCTTAATAGAGCATCAGAAAAGGACAACTTCACGTCTATTTGCTACTTCACATCTATTTGCCCATTTCTCATCTTTCAGACCCATTGACGAGACCTAAACTACATCTGACCTATCTTCCTATAAGGTCAGCATGCCCATGTGAACTATCTTTCGTATGGCGCTCCCTGGAAAGGATTGGCTGAGACCATCTCTCTCCTCATGAGCTGAACCCCCGTCCGAGACCTCGTGCATCCGTACGTGAATTTTGATCTTTATACGCGACCCAGTCCAGTCCATCGAGCCAACCCATTCCCATCAAGGAGAAAGAGCTTGCACCTCCGGCTGTGAACTAAACTAGTGCTTTTTCGAAGCCACCTTAGCCGATGGTGGTTATGGGCCCCTTTCTGGTTGGTTATAATAATGATATGGAATAGTTTTACAAGCAACCTTTTTCTCTTCTGTAGTCGATTTAAGATCTGCTGAATGGAACTTTCTGCCTTCGGATAGGAATGTTGGTTAGTTGACCCCTGCCCCGGATCCAGACAGTTCTCACTCCCATCCAGCCCCTCGAGAAGGTTACTTCCTGAATTCATGTTTAGGAGGGAATAGAAATTCTCTTATCAGGACGAGATCACTCCATGCCTCATCCTTACTCTTTATTACTACCAAACCTAGACCTGTAGCCTTATACACTTGCCTTCATGAATCACTTAGCTTAGTAAGTACTGCTATTTACTCCTTCTCTTCTCAGGTATCAGGATGGGATCATCCAACCTTACCTTCTCCCTACCACATAACCTCAGTGGATACACTGCTTAACCCTCTTCTTACAAGTATTACACGCCTTATATTAGCTTCCGATACAGCATGGCGTTCACAAAAAAAGAACCATTTGTGCACGGCACGGGTGGTTCGGATACAGCATTCACCGTTCAATAACACACACTTCTTTAAATCATGCTTACTTGGAGCACTATCATGCCTCTTGTCAGGCCGGGCTGAAACCCCAGATACTTTTCATTAATTTAGAAAGCCAACATTGCCAGGATATGCTTTGATAACACTTGCTTGAGGAATATTTATGGGTAGGCACTATGAAGATAAATCCCTTATGCCTATTTTCTTTTACTTAAGTGTTCTAACCCCCCCTACCTTTTCTCTTTACCCACCTATAGAGGACCTCTCCAACTTAGTGATCCCCAACCTATTGCTTTAGGCAGGAATGCTTAGTTGCTACTGCACTATACTTCTCTTTTCGGGCCGGGATGACACCCCCAATTAATTAAGACAGCCTAGGAACTTTAGATGCTGACTTGCCTGAACTTTAGTTTACCTATTTACTTTTACAACCCACCTTTTATACTTACCAACCTCTATTTATCCCCTTACCCCACTTAGTTATAGATGCCCAAACCTCTTCCTTCAGCCAGGAATGCTTAGTCATAGCAAAGCAGCACTATTGATCTTTTCGAGGGGATGAGGACAAATGATCTTCACCCCCAGCCAGATACGATTTATTAATTTATATAGCATAGGAAAGTGATTTAGATGCCTACGTTTTTTATTTAGTCCCCCTTGCAACCACCTAGCCTCTTCACTTCGTCCCTCTATATATCAGAAAACTTATCTATTTAGCATTGTACGCGCAAACCACCACTTTACTTTACCCAATGCCTTTGTTGAAGGGGTAGGATTTCTTTGGCTGCGCTGTCTACTCGCATTACTTGTTACTAACAACCTATAGTTACTCACTTACCCTACCTCATACTCAACAACCTAGTGCTTCAGGCAGGATTGCTAAGTGGGTGGGGATAGGACGGATACTTTTGATTAATTAAGAAAGCAGCACTCTATTTGCACAACCCAAGCAAGGTTCAATGCCTTCCATTCTCAAGCAACTTCACCACTCCCTCTGTGCCTTATTGCTTTTAAGGAGGACCCACCCTACTCGATTAATGAAGTTCGTGGTCTAAGGCTATGAGGTCTAAGTCTATAGGTGGGTAGTTCGGAAACACATAAGTAAGGGGGAAGGGTACAGTGGTATCATGCCATGCCGGGTCTATAGTTGTACCTCCCTAAGATTAATTAAGTAAGTGGTATAGGAAAAACATGTCTAGGTCTGAAGGTGAATAGGTGGTATGGTAACACTAAAGGTAAGGTTGTGTCATGCCATCCCATCCCGCCTGTATAAGTGTTGTAGTCGGGTTGGTAAGGGTAACAGGGACTAACAAGAATAGTTAATATGTGGTACCCAGAAGTTAATACGTGGTACCTGTTATCACTCCAAGAAACCCTTTGTGGTTGCAAACCAAAGGTGCTTGGTAACTTAAGAAATCAATAATCAATGTGTATGGATCAATGGGATAACTGAGGATGGCTAATGAGAAGAACAACTTATCATGCATTCGAATGAGCCAGTGCTTTTAGAAACCAATAATCAGATGCAGTAATTTGGAATGGGGT
>JASDQU010014041.1:45195-60124 GCA_032191745.1 Picea mariana | reverse complement strand
ATTAGTTATATGGATTACATATGAAAATAAAGTTATATGGATTAGTTTTTTTGAAGTAATTCTTACTTCAAGAGATTTAGTAATTTTACGAACACAATTTAAAATTGTATTTTAATTTTAAATCAGTTTTTTAATAAATTAATTATAAAAAAATTATTTTATAATACTCATATTATTTTTTATGTGGAATATATTTAAATTTTGAATTTTATTAAAATAGTTTGTTTATTTATAAATATGTAATATACATGAGATACTAGTTTCTTAATGTCATGGAAAAGTTAAGGACATTGAAGGTTACCAAGCTGAAATTTTTAAAATCGGAGGGCCAATCCTTATCTCTCACATACACAAACTCTTCAATTTAGCAGTCAAGCAGGGCTTCCCTAAACCCTCGACCCAAAGCCTCATTGTTTTTATTTTTAAAAATGGGGATAAAAACATTCCCTCTAATTATAGGACCATTATGATTAGCCCGATTTTAGCCAAGCTTTATGGAATTATTTTGGAAAAGAAGATTAGCATTTGGCTAGAAAGTCACGGTAAAAGAGCTAAAGGCGAGGCCAGGTTTAGGAGATATCATTCAATTGTGGACCATCTTGTTACCTTTAGGATCATTACAGAGAAGTTCCACAATACTAAAACCAATCTTTTTGTTGTTTTGTTGACTTTAGAAAAGCTTTTGACATGGTTCCTAGGAAAAACCTTTGGAATAGGTTGGAAGAGATAAAAGTGCCTCTCGAGTTGAGGGCAATAAGGATGTATGAGAACGTTATTGTTAAGTTTAAAAACACTAAGGGCTTGGCAAAAGAGATTAATTGCAATATCAGAGTCAAACAAGGTTGTCCCTTGTCCCCTACCCTTTTTGGCATATACATTGATAAATTAGAAGAATGCTTGGAAAAAGCAGGTTGTGTCGGCCCTACTCTCACAGGTATAGTCATCAATCTTCTTCTTTATGCCGATGATATCGTTCTTATGGCAAGGAGTCCCCATGATCTTGAAAACCAACTATGAATCCTCAAGGATTTTTGCTCCACTATGGGTATGACTATTAATACTGATAAGACTAAGGTCACGATTATTAAATCCAATAAGATCCCTTATGATACCTTGGTATATGACAACAACAACTTGGACGAAGTGACTTCATACAGATATCTTGGAATTGATATTCACCACAAGCTTAATTAGAATTATAGCATTGAGAAAATGATTATTGGGGGATGGAAAGCTTATTATGGGCTTGAAAACAATTGTAAATCAGCTGAACTTTGGAGTTGGGATAAGAAGAAACTTCTCTTTGAGACTCTTGTTACACCTGTTATTCTTTATGGATGTGAAGTCTGGGGCTGTAGTATCTCTCGTGAATCTTGGAGAAAGATAGAGCAAATACAAAAGAATTTTATAACCTATAATCTCAAAATTAAAGGAAATACGCCCTTATCCCATCCTCCTCGTAGAAACAAGCCTCTCCCCCATTGAGAGCATGGCTATGACTAGATACCTAATGTATAAGAACAAGTTAAACAACATGGAAGACAAGAGGCTACCTAAAATTGCTTCCAAATCAAGTCATAACCACCTTCGACTCAAGCGAGGATGGCATAAAGACTCCCGGTCTTGGTTAAACTATTGGGGAATCATGGAAGAAATCATTTTGCAGAATAAAGATACTATTAAAAAAAACGTCAAATCAAAATTTAAGGAAAAAATGTGGTGTGATAAAGAGTTAGAGGAAAAAAGAAAATTAAGGTATTATAAAGATGTAATCAACCCTAATCTAGAACATCAAAATTATCTATTTGTTTTACCAAGTGTAAAGAAAAAAATAAGCATTGCTAAGATAAGAACAAATTCTCACGAACTCCATAGTGAAACTGGGCGTTGGTGAATTCCTAAAACTCCATGGGATTAAAGAGTGTGTCACCTTTGTGACTCTAAGAAGGTTAAAGATGAAAAGCATTAATCATCATCATCATCATCAATATTTTTATTTATAAATATTACATATATAATATGTTATATGGATTAGTTTTCTTAAAGTAATTTAAGAGATTTAGTAATTTTATGAAGACAATTTAAAATTGTATTTCAATCTTAAAGCGGTTTTTTAATTACTAAAAATTATTTTATAATATGGATATTGTTTTTAAAATGTGGAATACATTTGATCTTTGAATTCTATTAAAAAATTTAAAATTGTATTTCAATCTTAAAGCAGTTTTTTAATTATAAAAAAATATTTTATAATATAGATATTGTTTTTTTTAATCATAAAAAATTGTTTTATAATATGAATATTATTTTTTAAATATTGAATACATTTGAACTTTGAATTTCATTAAATTTATTTATTTATTTATAAATGTGTAATATATAATATGTTTATTTATAAATATGATGATGATTAACCTCCACAATAGACTTAATTAATCTATCAAACCTTAAGACCAACATATTATATGAAATATATAATATATTTATTTATAAATATTAAATTTGAAAATAAAGTTATATGGATTAATTTTTGGAAGTAGTTCAAGAGATTTAGTAATTTTATGAAGACAATTTTAGAGCAGTTTTTTAATTATCAAAAAATATTTTATAATATGGATATTGTTTTTTTATGTGAATACAATTTAACTTTGAATTACATAAAAAAATTGAACTCTTATTTAAACGAACTTTTATTAAAGCTTTTCATTAAAAAAAAGTTTTTTTTTTAATTATCATAATTATTTTATAATATAAAAATTATCTTTTTAAAAAATTTCATATACAAAATTATTATCTCCTTCCTTTATTATTTTTTATTTTTGAGCCAAAACTCGGTGATTCATGGCGGCGCTGAACCCTAGCCGCGCGCACAGACAGCCTCGGCTTTCTCGGCGGCCAGGCTTAGCATGGTTGGCACCTCGAACTCCATTTCGTGCTCCAGTTCTTTTGTTTTTGTGGCTGATCTTGCTGCCAACAGTGCTTCTCTCAACGGTTCTGGCTCAATGGCGGTGTCTCCCACTCTGAAGGTCTGAAGGTCGCGACCTCCTTCTTCGGTGGCCCTGATGCGAATCTGAATGTTGACCCCGTGTGTTCTTTGGGAGTCTACTGTCCTCCTTCCTTTGGAAAATTGGGTAAGGCTTCTTTCAGAGATGTTGTGTAGACTTCTTCTAATCGTTTGTTGGTTTAAGAGGTTTCCATTATCTCTATTCCTCTTGCGAAAAATGTTGTATATAAGGTAGCCATCTACGATTCAACTAATGTTGTATATAAGGTAGCCATCTACGGTTCAACTACACTGATATGTTGTTTCAATGGTTTGTGGGCTCCTCTAGTCCACCTGCATAAATATATTTTAGATTGTAGAAGAAGTTTTTATTTCCCCTATGCAAAGGGGTTTTTWATTGTGATGTTTAATATTGTTGAAAACAAGGATTGATTTTAAATTAAGGTCTCTGTTTTTGGGAAAATCTGGTTTATGCATGAAATTGTGAACTTGCTTCAATGCTTTGATAGTCTTCAACTTYTGTTTGAGTCAAATTTTCAAATCTTCSTCTACAACTTTGAGGTTTACCCTCTCTCGGAGTCTCAAAAGTTGGATTATGAAAATGTATATTTTAAATGCAGAGTTTGTTTTGAACTAGGACATATGGTATTTCGTTCGATTGTTTGAAAAGGCCAAGGCAAACCAAAAAACACCAATGTAAATCATGATTGGTTGGTGTTAAAGAAAAACATCAAATGATTAGTAAAATTAAGCCAAATGCTCCTGAACCTGATCATGGATGAGCCAAAATCAAAACCAGATTTGACCGAGAAGGTGAGTTAAACAGACCAAGTGAAAGAGGTGGAGACACATTCTTCATAATCAAATTCAAGAATGCAATTAGTTCTCTTACAACCCCTCAACCTCTTGATGTGTTGTAATCTTATTTTTGTAATCTCAAATAAATTCTCAAGCCTCCTAAAATCTTTATTAGGTTGAGTGGTTTGACAAAACCTCTTATTGAATAAAGTTTTGGTTAAAAAGACAATTTTTTTATTTTGTATCTAAATTTATTTTTAATATTTTAAATATAAATATATTTATAAATAAATTATAGAAGTTTTGGTTAAAAAGACAATTTTTTTTTTATTTTGCATCTAAATTAATTTATTATTATTTTAAAATATAAATATATTCATAAATAAATCAGTATAGCAAATTAGGTTTAGTTAATTATCCAATTTCATAGAGTATTCAAGTAATCATTACTTTGCTTATAATTTACAAGATTCTTGAAATGAAAAATTTCATGTAAAAAAAATTTGTAGTGAAGAATTCTCAGTGGTGTAAAGATGGTTGAATAGTCTTTTGGATTAGAGATTAAATTTATGCCTTCTTGTTATATCATATGTAAATTTATTCCCTTCAAATGTTTTAATCTATGTAAAGTGAAATCACATAGAGATGAAGCAATCTCATCATCAATCAAGGGAAGTGAAAATTTAAAAAAATCCAATATTTAAATTAAATCTTAAAAGTAAATGTCTTAATTTATGAAAAGTGAAAACACATAGAGATGAAGCAATCTCATCTCCAATCAAGGGAAGTGAAAATTTAAAAAAATCCAACATTTAAATTAAATCTTAAAAGTAAAGATGACATCTAATTTTTCCACAACATAAAAGTATGATTCCCTACTTCTTACCTTCTATCTTTATAAATCTCTTATAATGTACTTTATGTAACAACATGAAAACAAGGTTTACTAGTATAATAATGCAATTATGACAATGATATGTAAAAAAAGAATTCCACAATATGAGACAATTTTGAAAACCAAAACCATTCCTCTTAAAAGTAAATACATAGTTTGTTATTAGTACTCACCTTTCAACACTAGTCAAGTTTTCAAGATCTCCAATCAATTGGAAACTAGAATTAGCATTCAAATGTGTAACATAACACACTTCCAAAATGATAATAATTAGGTACTAATGGAATTATAAATCACCATAATTCTAATAATCTATTTCACATACTAAATCTATCTCTAGAGTTCATCAAATAGACTCAACTCAATAATCAAATAGAATCTCTTGGATCGAGGGCTTATCTACTTCAAAGGATAACAATCCTAGGGGTTAAAATTTAATATCTTCAAGTTCATGCATTTAACATAATATACATTGATTATAAATAAGAGTCAATGCTCATCAAGGTTGTTAATAACTTAAGAGAACAATTCCTTACCCAACAAGCTCCTAAAATCATCATTCAAAGGTGCATCATTGCCTAACATGTTATAAAACCTTCTAGGATAAGAGAAACTAATACTGAAACAAAATCATGATATAAACCATCACATCACAAAGGTAGAAACCTCATATCATCCTTTAAATTCATCCACAATCTATACAAAACAATATGTGCACAACAATCACAAGCCTTCAACGGTTTGAGGGAAATAACTACTACCTTTCATCCAGGAAGCCAATATAAGTAATAAAAAGGGATTAAAACACATTCAATGAAATCATTAGACATTGTTTCCTTCATTCATAAGTCTTGTTCATTAAACCTTACAATCATTACCTTTCTAGGCCATCATTTCCACCTTTAAAACCCAAAGTTTCACTAAAAGGAGAAAAAATAGGCCACTACAGGACATGCTTGGTAGTCTTCTAAGGAAAAATATCATGCCTATCGTGATACAAGTGGAAATATGATTCAGGTGGATATCGATGGCCACCCATCTCTTCCAATTGGCTCACATACAGTTTTCATCTTGGCAATTTTTTTCTAGATTTTTAGGTCCTAAACTTTTGGGGTCGTTTTGAGGCCCTAAGCAACGTTTTTTAGGCTCACTACAATCACACGATAGATGGATTTAGATTGTGATGAAAATATGTGTATTCCTCTGATGGACCTTTCCAACGGGCTATCATGCACCTAAAATATATATTGTATGCAAAAGTTACGACCCATGGAAGTTCATGTACCAACTTACCCCATTGGGGCCCACATGACTTTTGGTGCTTCATCTCCTAGGGTTAGGTTTTTGGATGTCTAGGGTTTGATGACTAATTCTTGATGCTAAAAATGCCTAGAGGCCTCATTCTAATGTGCTCAGGTGAATGCGCGTAACCACCACATCTCTTCCGAGAGATTAGCTACCACCATTCGAGAAAGATTGTTTTATTATGCATTTTACAGTTTCAATAGATTTCTTTATTGAATAAAAGTTATTTTTCTCTGTATATTTGTTATTGTTCTCTATATATTTGTGTTAATTTTATAGATCTTTGTTTCATTTCGTTCCGCTCATAAATTCGAATCAGTGGTATTAGAGCAGTCTGCTCTTCATTTGTTTCTCTATGCATGTACCCAACGAGGTCAAGGTTTAAGCAGTTGGGACTCGAACCAGTTGAGCCTTTGCAAGATATTCCTTGCTAAACCCGACAGTCACCCATGGGGGGAGAAAAGAGAGATGATGGGGTAGGAGATCCCTTTAAACTATTTCTTGAGGAATCCCTCGCAGGAAAGAGGAACAAGATGACGGAGAACATTTTGCAAATCTTTCGACGAATTCCAACAGGTGACACATCTTCCTCAAGTGGAGGTGCCGCCCCCTTCAAGGTATAGATCAATTTTGATATTTCTATATTTGAAGGTCAAATATATGCAGATGTTGTAGAAAAATGGTTAAACCTTCTAGAAGGGTATTTTTTTTGTCCATAACTTTTTCGATAGAGAAAAGATTATATTTGCGCTCCTTAAGGTTGTCCCCCATGTCAAATATTGGTGGGAGACTTTATATGAGAAAAAGAAAACATAGGGATCTACATTATTTGTAGTTGCACCCACTTGGGGTTCTTTCATGGATGTTATTAAGGAGCGATACTACCCTATTGGAAGTTATGACGAATTATATACAAGATGGACCACACTTTGGCAAGAAAGGGACCAAACAGTGCTAGAGTTCACCAATGTATTCCATACCTTGTGCACCAAGATGGGTATCAAAGACTCTGAGCGACATCTAGTACTCAAGTATTGCGATGATCTGCATAGATACATCCATATAGAAATGGAGTTTATGGACATCTCATCCTTGAGTGCGGCCTATCGATATGCTTTCAAAATCGAGCAGAAGCTTAAACAAAAGACACGACAATTTGGGTCTATGAACCCATCACAACAGAAGTAGGGAAAAGGCGACCCCAAATCGCATAACAAAGGGTAGAGAAAGGATATATAGCCTCAGGACAACCAGTCTAAACCGCAAACAAAGAAGGAAAATTGGAAGATAATTAAAACTCTGGGAAGTGGTGTGAGTTCCATAAGTTACCTTGGCATAATACCGTTGAATGTCGCTCAAAGCATTCGTTGGTGGCTGAGGTGAAAGCCTATAAATCAGATGTGGGCTCCAACTCTAAGTCAGAACCAGAAAAAGGGAGACAAATCATTGATGCCGAATCCAGTGCCATTGTTGCTACCACCAAGGTCCAGCCCGGTGAACTTGAAGAACCAGAGGAAGGTGAGAGCCTCTTTCATTCACAAATATGGGTGAAGGGTACTCCATTTCACTTCATCGTTGATAGTGGTAGGAAAAAGAAGCTCATCTCAGTGGAGGTCATCAAGTAGTTGGCTATGCTGACAATACCACACCCACAATCTTACACCATCAGATGTCTCTGCCAAGGGAACGATCTTTGTGTCAACCAACAATGTTGCCTTCCCTACGACATCAATCCCTTCAAAGATGAGGTATTGTGTGATGTCGCCCACCTTGAAGTTTGTGATATTATTTTGGGGCAACCTTGTTTATGGAAATGTCATGTTGTATATGATTCTAGGCTTCGTAGTGTTATTACTACTTTGGACAATATATTGTATAAGACACCCGAGGTAGTCCCACCTACTGCCATTTCCCTGATCTTTGCCAAGCAATGTAGGAAGGTCATCTCTCAGACCGGGAAGTTTGTCTTCTTTGTGATTCAAGCTCAAAGTGAGTGGAAGGTTGTAGCCACATCCATGGCCTCCACGATAGGTCTCTCCACGCAATAGAAGAAAGTGGATAAGGTTGTGGAAGAATACAAAGACATATTCTCCTCACCCACTAGGGTAACTCTACACTGTCAAGTTAAGCACTCAATTGATCTGACCCCCGATGCTTCGATACTCAACGGGCCCGTCTATTGCCGCTGTCTATCAGAAAATGAGGAAATCAAGTGCCAAATCCAAGAGCTGCTCGAAAAGGGGCACATCTGACTAAGCTTATCACCTTGTCAAATCCTAATCGTGCTTGTGCAGAAGAAAGACAACACATGGTGAATTTTCATTGATTACAGGGCCCTAAATAAATCACAGTCAGGAACCCACACCCAATTCCTCAAATGGATGATCTCCTTGACCAGCTCAAGGGGGATAAATAATTCAGTAAAATTGATATGAAGTCTGACTACCACTAGGTACCAATTGAGAAGACCGATGTATGGAATATTTCCTTCGAGTCCAAAGAAGGTCTTTTCGAATGGTTGGTCATGCCCTTTGGCTTGAAAAATTCCCCAACAAATTTCATGAGGATGATGGATGATATCTTGCAGCATTTCAAGAATTATTTTGTGGTGATTTATTTGGATGGCATCCTCATCTTTATAAATATTTGGGCGGAACACTTGCAACATATTCAACAGGTTCTACACACTTTGCGACAACACAAGATATATGCAAATTTGGAAAAATGCTCCTTCGACATGAACAAGATCCAATACCTAGGTTGCATTGTTGATCAACATGGGTGCATGTCGATCTAGCCAAGATACATGTCATCCATGACTAGCCAGCCTCGACCACACTCAATGAGCTTCATAGTTTCTTAGGCCTTGCCAATTTCTATTATAGGTTCATGTTGGGATTCTCCCACATTGCATGGGCCCTTAGCCAAGTGACCAGGGGTGGTGGCAAGGTAAAATTCGTGTGGGGCTGGTTGCAAAAAAAAGCGTTCGATAATTTGAAGCAGCGCTTGTGCTCTGCCCTAGTGCTCTCATTACCCGACCTGCATCAACCTTTTGAGATTGAGATAGATGCTTCAGACTATTTTATGGGCATAGTTCTCACTCAGCATGGACATCATGTGGCCTATCATAGTGAGACACTATCATATACCATCCACAAGTACCCCAATTACAACAAAGAAATGTACTCCATTGTACAATCCAACCGCTAGTGGAGGCATTACATTCTCAGGAAGGATACAATCATCCACATTGATCATAAGTCTCTACATTTCATGCAGACACAAGGAAAATTACAGAATGACCGCCATAATAAGTGGTCTACATACTTGCAACAGTTCCATATCAACATCAAGTATAAGACAGGGAGCACCAACTGCGTTGTTGACTTCCTCAATTGACCTCCAGTTGCAGCACTAGCCACATTTCTACACTATTGTGGATGTGAAACCTTCAGATGGCCTAAATTCTACGAGAGAGATATTGAATTCGCCACTACCGACAATATGTTGGATACAAACACAATTTTCACTAATTTCCATCTTCAGGATGGGTTGTTGTTCCATCTGGTCCATATTTGTGTCTCATCAAGCGAGCAAGCAAAGCTAATTTGGGAAGCTCACTACAGTTGAGTGGCAAGACACTTCAACGTAGAAAAGATAGTGACAATGTTGCAACAACATTTCTATTAGTTGAAACTTCGACAGGTCATCAACAAGTATATCAGGTCCTGCACAACCTGTGCCATTGCCAAACCGACCATTAAGAAACAAGGCATGTACACCCTTCTTCCTACTCCCTACAGGACCTATGAATCCATCTCTATGGAATACATTCTGGTCCTTCCTTCAACCAAGCAGAGAAATGATTGTGTTTGTGTGGTTATTGATCGATTTTCCAAGATGGCGATTCTACCCACCTGCAAGAAGAGCTTCACAATGGAGGCCACTACCAAGCTCTTCTTCGAATGAGTGTGGGTACATTTTAGGATACCACAAATCATTGTCTCAGATTAGGACAACCGATTCCTCAACACATTATGGTCGAGCCTCTGGTCACAGTTGGACACTAAGCTCACCAAATCCATGGCCTTCCACCCCCAAACAGATGGCCAAACTGAGGTCATCAACAGGAATATCGTGCATATCTTGCACATGTACAATTGCAAGAATATGAGCACATGGGATGAGAGTCTTCCCTATATTCAACACTATTACAACATAGTTATACATAGCTCAACAGACCACAACCCCTTTCAAGTGGGGTTGGGATTTCAACCATTGGGTCCCATGGATGTTGCACTACCCCTTGCATCCACACAGGAAGAATCGTCCCATGCTCAAACTGAAGCCAAAAAATCCACTCAGTTCATTGAACAAATCCAACACATCTACCAACAAGTTCAGGATATTTTGTAGAAGTCTAATGCTAAGTACAAGCAACACCATGATCAACATCGGGTTCCCCACAAGTTTTAGGTGGGCGATAAAGTTTGGTTACATTTGCAGAAAGAATGCATTACTGGACCCCATTGGAAGCTTCGTCCACTCCTCTATGGACCTTACACCATCACCAAGGTTGTGGGTAAAAATTCTTTTGAGCTAAACATTCCCCCCTTCCTTGTATTGGACCTAGTGTTTAATGCGGACCTTCTTCGGCCATACTTTCCACGATTATTGGACACCTCAGAGATAGAATAATAGTTGACACTGACAAGGCTCAACCCTGACTGCATGGAACAGTCATCCACTAATCATATCATGGACACACAGGTCAAGGGTTCTCGCCAATAGAAGCTTCAACTTTATCGTGTTGTCAAAGTGAGGCAACTCCTACATCAAGGCAAGTGGCTCACCCGGGGACAAATTCAATAGAAATTTCCTCATCTAATGGGGGAACTCAATGCGGTTGAGACCATTTCTTCATAATGGGAGAGGATTGACCTAGGTGGATATCAGTGGCCACCCACCTCTTCCAACTATCTCACATACAATTTTCATCTTGGCATAGCTTTTCGGGTCTAAAACTTCCAGGACAGTTTTGAGGACCTAAAGAACGTTTTTTGGGCTCACCACAATCACATAGAAACAAATTTAGAGTGTGATGAAAATATGTGTATTCCTCGGATATACCTTTCCAACGAGCTATCGTGCACCTAAAAAAAAGATTGTATGCAAAAGTTACGACCTCGGGCAATTGATGTACCAACTTACCCCATCGGGGCCCACATGAATTTTGGTGCTTCATCTCCTAGAGTTAGGTTTTTGGATGTCTAGGGTGTTTTGATTACTTCTTTATGCTAAAAAGGCATGAATTCCTCAGTGTAATGTGCTCAGGAGAATGCGTGTAGTCTCCACATCTCTTCTTAGAGATTAGCTACCACCATTCAAGCAAGATTGTTTCATTTTGCATTTTACAGTTTCAACAAATTTCTTTATTGAATAGAACTTAGGTTTCATTGTATCTTTGTTATTTTTCTATGTATATCTATGTTAATTTTATGGATCTGTGTTTCATTTCTTTCTGCTCATAAATTCAAATCAAAATCGATGGCCATCCACCTCTTCCACCAAATCACCATGGTTTGGTGGAAATAATAATAATAATAAATGGATAAAATCCAAAAAGAATAATAATAAATGAAGAAAAATCCATGTGCGTAGTTTTTTTTTTTAACCCATGGTATTCACCCATGATTTTTTTTTTGTAGACCATGGTATGGAATTCGCCCATTGTTTTTTTGTAGCCCATGGTATTTGAAAAACAAAAAACATAACGATTAGATAAGAAAAAGACATGCTTATCGTAAGTATTATATATAAGGGCCTCCCATTGTAAAGGATATCATCAAATATATTCCATTCATGATGTAGTCCTAAATATCTTTCATTTAATAAAAAGTTTATTTATTGTCATATTATTTTCCTTATGTAATTTGTTTCAAATTTACTCTATTTTGTCACATTAATCGCCTATTTCCCTTTTTTGCCCCTTCTAAAATCTGGATCAGTAGTATCAAAGCACTTTGCTCCTTGTTGTTTTTAGTGCATGTCCTCGATGAGGTTAAGGTATAGAGCGTTGAGTCTCAAGCTTGTTTCTCTTGATGACAACCACTCTCACACACCCAAGCAAACTCCCATGGCCGAAGAAAAGAGGGACGACAGAGAAGGAGGTCCTATCAATCAATTGCTCGAGGAAGACCTCATGGGTCAGAGGGACAAAATGATGGATAATTTTTCCCAAATCCTTCGACGGTTTCTGATAACATCAGACACATCTTCATCAAACGATCACTTTGGAAGCACCTCCCCTTTCAAGGTACAAGTTGATTTTGATGTTCGTATGTTTGAAGGTTAGATATATGTGAATGCTTTGGAAAAGTGGTTAAACCTACTAGAAGGGTATTTCTTTGTCCACAATTCTTTTGATAGAGAAAATATCAACTTTGTGTTCCTTAAGGATGTTCCCCATGTCAAAAATTGCTGGGGAAATTACTGTGAGAAAAATTCCACAGAGGAGTCTGGAATGTCTAAGGCTGAACCCACTTGGGAATTTTTTATGGATGTCGTTAAGGAACAATATTACCCTATTGGAAACTATGATGACTAGTATATGAGATGGACCACACTACCTCAAGAGAGGGGCCAAACAATGTTGGAGTTCACAAATATCTTACATACCTTGTGCAAAAAGTTGGGAATCAAATACTCTGAGCGGAACCTAGTTCTAAAATACCATGGGGGTCTATGAAAATACATCCAATCAGAAATGGAGTTTCTGGACATCTTGTCATTGGGAGTTTCTTATCGATATGCTGCCAAAATCGAGCAGAAATTTAAGCAACAACACAAGAAGGAGTCCGAGTCTACATATTCGCAACAACCGAAGTATGGTAAAGGTGGACCTAACTCATAGAACAACCAAACTCAAGACAATCAATCCAAGCCACATGAAAATAAGGGAAATGGGAAGACGAAGAATGACACTAGAAAGTGGTGTGACTTCCACAAAATCCCTTGGCACAATACCAATGAATGTTGATCGAAACAGTCATTGGTGGTCGAGCTCAAAGAAAAATAACTGAGCCCTGACTCATAATTTGATTTAGAAAACAATAAAAGGAAACTGATCATTGACGCAGAACCCACTACTACAATCGTGACCACAAAAATACAACTAGAAGAACCAAAGGATCCTGAGGAGGGGGAGCACCTCTTCCATTCACATATGTGGGTGAAGGGGACGCCACTGCATTTCATTAATGATAGTGGAAGAAAAAATAACCTCGTCTTAGAAGAGGTCGCTAAGAAATTGGATTTTCCGACAACACCATACCCGCAACCATACAACATCAGGTGGCTCCTGCAGGGATGATATCCCCACATCAGTGAACAATGTCGCATGTTCTATGACATCAATCCATTCAAGGATGAATTATTGTGTAATGTTTCCCCACTGGAAGTCTGCGATGTTATTTTAGGCTATCCATATATGTGGAAGCATCATTATATTAATGATTCTTGTCCCTGTAGTATCATTGTTACTGTAGGGGTCAACTCTACAACGTACCATAGGTAGTTCCGACTACTTTCTTGGGAAAAAAATGTCATAAAGTAATATCTCATACCATAAAGTTTAGCATCATCACAATCTGGTTAGAAGGTGAACAAAAGGACACTGTGACCACTACAACCTCGGTTCAAGACCTTTCTATTCAGCAAAAGTAGGTCAAAAATATTGTGGAAGAGCACAAAGATATTATTGCTTCACCTACGGGGGTGCCTTCGCACTGCCCAGTCAAGAAAAAATATAATAGAGCCCTTCATAACTCTATTGGCCACAACCCTGATATAGATATTCTTCCTACATATTCACCAATAGAGTCCTTCCACACTCAGACCAAGACGAATCATGCAACTAGATCTGATGAACAGATCCAACACCTCCACCAACAAGTTCATGACATCCTTCCACAAGTCAAGTAGAAGAAGAACAACTACTTCAACAAGGAAAGTGGCTCACCAAGTGTAAATGTGTTGAACCTGCACATAATATATGTAGCTAGACAATAATACACACATTTGTAGAGAGAATTTGAGAAAGAAGAAGAAGGAGAGAAACAATAGAAGAATTCTCATTAACCATTATGAATAATGAATAATTTACACATGATATACTCTGTATAACTCAATGAGTGTGCACTGAAGGAGAACCAATGTGCCATAGTGGTGGTCTAGAGTGATCTGGACACACACCAACAATTATGGGAGTGAATTGCCACCTAGTTTAGTCTCTCAGGTAGTTATGGGCGTGAACTGCCATCTAGTTGAGTTAACTAGTCAGCTAGTCTTCACTTAACTGACTGAACATAGAGTAGTGAGGAGTTAACTGTAATGATCCCAAGCCAAATTCTTTCTTGGAATCACTAACTACTACTAATTTATTGAGTTATTAAGTGCATACAAGATTCATCAACACATGGAGATCACAATATATTCAAGATATAGAAGCACAAGCAAAGATCTGACCTTTTTATTATGAGCAATGTAAGATCAATACAATAGATGGCCGATCTGGCATAAATCTCAGATGACCGTACAAGAAATAGATATGAGTTGCTACAAAATGCTCCCGCTAATACAAAATAATGCCTCCAAAGGATGAATAAGAAATGAAGATCAATACAAGCAGATCTGAATGCCAAACTCTCCAGCTGAAAAATGCCACGCTCCAATAGAAGGCTGAAACCCTCAATAACTCGGCCCTGCTGCCAAAAGTGTCCAATCACCCTAAGAAATATGCCAATTGATAGATCGGGTGATGGTAAGAATAACCCAGGTGCCTGAATCTCCAAGATCCCTCTCAATATCCGTAGATCTGAATTTCCCACTGAATGGGGTGCCCCACTGGATGACTGAAACCTTAGTTG
>JASDQU010014041.1:13351-24475 GCA_032191745.1 Picea mariana | reverse complement strand
TCTCTCTCTCTCTCTCTCTCTCTCTCTATATATATATATATATATATATATATATATATATATATATATATATATATATATATATATATATATATATACATGGGTAATATTCATCCCCCATCTCTTTCCATTTCCATTAGTAGTTGGTATCACATTTTATTATTAAAACATAGAAATACAATTCTTATATTAGATCGCTTTGGTCGTAGCCACACTGTATTGTATCTACATAAGTATTAATTAAAATGGGGATTATATTGGGGATGTTACATTCCCCCTCCCTTACAACTTTTTTCCATCATCGGTGCACACAATGTCGATATACATGTATATATGCAAATTTACATTACAACACTTAGAAAATAAAATTATGCAATTTTATACTCCCGCAACAATTCCAACCAAAATTTCACATTCCTTTCAACCCACGAACCCAAGGAATGCATGATTTGTTTATCAGGGCCAACCCAAGGAATGTACCATTATTTTATCAGGGATAAACCAAGAAATGTGTCATTCTTTTGTCAGGCCCCCCCAACATAGTTGGCTAGGACTCTAAGATGTGGTTATAGAAATCTAGTTGCTCAAAATGGAGTCTTGCATTTGATTTTCTTCAAAATTATAAAACATTTGTGGGTATTATTTCTGTGTTTTCTTCATGGTCCCATGTAGTATCGTTGGCACCGTAGTGGGTCCATTGAACCTTTACTATCCTTATGGCCTTGTTCCCGAGAACTTTGAATTTTCGGTGTAGGATATGTACTAGTTCCACCCGAAAATCCCCTTCGTGCTTCTTCTGTATCACATTCCAATCAATTATGTGGTTAGGGTCAGGAACATATTTCTTTTATAACGACACATGAAATACATTATGCACTCTCATGGTTGCAGGAAATGATATCATGTATTCAATTGGCCCTATTTTCTCTAAGATTTCAAAAGTTCCACAATATATTGATGCCAACTTCGGGAAGCTTCCTAATCTTAGTGAACATTTTTTCTCCTTCACTTTTAAAAACACATGTTCTCCCCCTTTGAAATATATAAACACTTTGTTCTTGTCTGCATAACTTTTCTTCCTATCTTGGGTAGACTTTAAATTATGCTTGATCCTTGCCATCTGCTATTCCATTTCCTTTAACAAACATGTCCCAACAATTGTTCTGTCTACTGGATTATTCCACTTACTGGTGTGTTACACTTCGTACCATACACTGCTTCAAATGGAGTCATTTTCAATGAGGCCCGATACTCATTATTGTAGGAAAATTCAACCAAATGAATACACACTTCCCACTTTGATGGTTGGTCCATCACATACATTTTAAGCACATCCTCAATTATTATGTTATCTCTCTTTGTTTTCCCATCTGAATCTAGGTGATACGTTGTACTAAGATTCAAATTTGTTCCAAATTCTTTGAACAAACCTTTCCAAAATTGGAAGTGAACTTTGGATCTCTCTCTGAAACTATTGTCTTAGGAACTCCAAGTAGCTTAGAAACTTCTTTCATGTAGATCTCTACAATATTTGTTGCATTGTGTGTTCTCTTCACTGGAATGAAATGTGTTTCCTTAGTCAATTTATCCACCATCACCATGATGGAATCATGTTTCTTCACTGTTATGAGAAGCTTTGCAATAAAATCAACTGTAAATTCTTCCCACTTCCATTATAGAATGGAAAATGGATGCAATAACACTGTTGGATGCCTATGCTCATCCTTCACTTTCTGGCACTCTAGACATCCGACTATGCAATTAGCCACTTCCTTCTTTATTCCCGGCCGAAAGTATTGGCTTCTTAGAACTGCGATTGCCTTATGATATCATGGATGTTCAATGTATGACACATTATGAATTTCCCTCAGCACTGCATTTTTCATATCATTGGAACTTGGCACATATGCCTCGCCTTTGTACATGAGAATCCCATCTTCTTTCAGCTCATAAGAATTAAATTTCTGATGAAAATTTCCTTGTTGTAATGTGTGGGGCTAAATATATGCACTATTTATTCCCAACATTAAATTGTCAACCAGGGAGTCGTAGACTTAGAGGTGCAAGCACATGAAATGCAGGATTGGAGCCTAGTCTAACCTATTCTAAAGCCGACAAACACACTTAAAAATGGAATGAATGAAAGAAAAGATGGGATTAATATCAAAGTATAAGAAATGATATCAAGTGTGAAAAATAAACAAGCAAGGCAAGCAAGGCAATCTGAAAGTGAATGTGGAATTTACCCAAACTGACATTCAAATCAGTCAGCTGGATGAGGTTACTCAAACCCTCATGTATGTGTGCTACTGACCTAAAGGGAAATTTACCATTTTTATGAGCAAATCCACCAAACTCCTAATTAATCCTATATTGACAAAATGATGTAACCTAAAGACTTAAACACACTTCAGAGACTTGTCCTCAAGAAAAGATACACCCGGAAATGAAAGGGAAATCAATGTGTAGGTATGGCTGTAATTTTGTTGTATGTACAGAAATGAGCGTGTTGGTACAGATTTAGTTTTGTCTCATATCCAAGAATTGCTTCAATCATTTAGCGTTGCATAACAATCAAACATATAACAATATATTCTCAAGACAACCTAGGAATGATTAGTATATACAAAGATTACATGGTTTTCACATAACAAAGTGGTAACTAATGATAAAAACAATTAAAACAATAAAGACAAAACACTAACACATTTTAACAATATAACATGGGAATAAGATAACAAATAATTCAAAGCTATATACAAAAATAATGTAATAATGCACATGGTGTCATAGAAAAACTATTTACAATCACACGATAAAACAATATATATGATACTAATGACAAATAAAAATAATATATAACAAGAACTCAACAAAGATAAGGCTAATAACACAAACAATACAACTATATGTACAATACAACAATTAACAATAAAACAAATTATAAACAATTAACAATATAAAAATATGTGCAATTCACAATACAATGTGTACAACCATTATTATACAACACAAAACAATATAATGTACAACGCCAAACAAAGAGCTATCTCTCAAATCCGCTGAGTGAAATTGAGTGAATCATGATCATAACTTCGTAGAAATGACAAATGGAGCAACTGAATGTTCTGCTTTGTTTTTAATTGTTCTCATGATTTTTTTTTGTTGCAGCATTGAAATGTTTGTAGAAGAAGAGCGTTGGAAATTGGAGCGGTACAAATAGAATATGGGTGGGGCGAATTTGGGTTTCAATAGATCTAGAGTGTTAAGAGATAAAGGTAAATTTGCAAGGCGAAGAAGAGAATAGAAGCTGGATGTGTTCTATCTTATGGTTTGTTCTCTGAAATTCACAGTTAAATTAGCAAACTAACTTCACAAAACTGAAATCAAACAACACCTGTGAAACAAATAATGAAACATTGCACAAAATATAAATTGGACCGGAATTAACTACACGTGCAATCTAACTATCAAAATAAAAAGGCAGAATGTTACCCAAGACTGAGGGGCCCTTCCCACCCTGACTATCTCTGCCAAAGAAGATCAGATGAATCTGAAGGAATGCACAAAAATTTAGGAACAAGCAACCTTCATTAATTGGGGATGAATTTTGCTTACAAAAGAGAAGCACACATGCTTTCTATCTCAATGAATCTCATTTTCTACTACCAAATCCAAAACAAGAATAGACGTCCCTTTGATTTACATAATGGGCATATTTATATGCAAAATTCTTGATCTAGAAGATGGAAATGACTCCTCCATTCTCGTGAAACCACATTTACATAAATGAATATATCAAACCATCATACGGTTTTTAGAAAATATTAAAACCATACTACCATAAATCTTGGACCCATGATCATGCTGGAATACTTTGACTGCTTAGTTAAGTAGGGTTCCATGTTTATTATAAATATCTAGATGACATATTCTGTTTCTTCCAAACCTGGGCGCATCTCGAAATTAGTTCAGATGTCAATCAAAGAACTAGCAATAACTCTTCAACTGTTCATTTGTTTGGAAAACAGTTCACATGAGACCCAATTTGCCATGCTAGAAACAAAACCCATGTTCAAGATTTTTCTAATTTGTCTTTTTCTACATGAAAATTGAGGGCGAAGTTGACTGTCTAGAACTTTTATTGATTTGGCTGAATTATTCCCCCTGAGATGGAGGTCCACACGTGTGACCTAGGTGGATTTTTGCACATGTGTCTGCATGTCGACATCATTGCGGAGAAAACCCATGTTTCTGAATTTTTCCAAAAAGCACGGGAATATGCTAAACAATGACTGGTACCAAAATGAGAGTGTTGAGTGAGAATGCTGAACTGCAGTAATGGTACAAGAATGTTGATCATGCTAGTACAAAAATCACACTTCAAAAACCTTCATAAGTAAATCATGATACAATCATCTTTTAACCACTGAGAATATAGAAAAGACGATGCATTAACCACACTAGATAAAATGACGAATGATGGCGTTTAATTAGGGTTTATGGTGTGTATTGACAACGAAATGTGGGAAAAGGTGTAATAATGAATGTTTTTGTACAACGGAAAACATGGCAAAAGTGGAGCTCAACACACCCCCAAACCCAAGTATTTGCATGTCCTCATGCAAACAAGGTGAAGAACTTATGATACTTTGTTTATATATTTATGTGACTTGTTTTTTTTGTGTAGGTGATGGCTCTTGTGGAGCGACACTCTAGAAATTGATCATACTCTCACAGATTGATTTAAAACAGAGAAACAAAATTATCATGAAAATGGAGGACAAACAAAGGATGGGTTATCTCATGGTGAGTAGTTGTGATGGTACTTTCTAAGTGGTAGTGGAATGTGGAGTAGGTGATAGTGGTTATGCATCATGTTTTCCAACTTCTTAGTAAATTAAAGAGATTTATACACGTTTTACCTCAAGTTACCCATTCTTTGAATTTTGATGCACGTTGAAGTGGAAACCATGCAGAACAAGATGAAAGATTTGTGGAACCATGATGTGGACCGTCAAAATATGAATATGAGGCAGAGAAAATCTGAGGACTATTGAAGAGAATGAAGCTGATAAGAGTTGCACAAAAAGATGATGAGAGCTGAAGAGAACATAAGTTGATATGCTAGATCCCCCCAAAAAACTGGCTGAGATGAACTGAAGATGTTGGAGATGCTGAAGAGAGACTTTGAAGATTTGGAGATCTCCCCCAAACCCAAGAGTTTGCATGTCCTCATGCAAATGGCTTAAGACTGAGTGGTATGCGTTTATAAGAAAACAACTACTGCCAACTTTTGCCGATACCAATCTGAGAGTTGCTAAGAACATAAATCTGAGGGTTGCTAATGAGTTGTGGGCACAAATTCCATGAATGCTAAGCCTGACCACACAAAGAGAGAATCAAAATATTGTATAATAAATTGATCATAACATGAAGTACATCCAATGCAAATTTAGATTTGAACAATTTGCGAAGATCACTTATGAATATTCGCCCTATATGACTGATCGAGACAATTCAAGCACGACCTAAAAACAAAAAATGTATAATCATATTTTCTGTTCTATAGCAAATATTTCAATTTCCTTGATTAAACAAAATTCATCAAAAGATTAGCTACACTTATGTTCAGAGAGCCCTGTATAAATTAGAGTAGGGATTTTGTTATTTTCCTTTAGGAAGGAAAATAAAAGAGTATTAACGGTCTCAACAAATGAAAATCCCATAGGAAACCAATCAACCTTTTCACTCTCAAAAGATTTATAGTCATTCAAGTAATAAAGATAAATTTCACAGTTGAGTATATTAAGCTTCTAAGACCATGGTCCCACTCTTAAGATAGTGCATCTTAGATATAGTATGAATTGGATGATAGGGTCTTAAGGTCAACTTAGGGTTATTCTCAAATGGAAAATAGATGGATTTTATTTAACCTTTAGTTCAACCATGCATGCTTCTTCTTAATGATTTACACAAGTATATCGTTCATACAAACAAATATAGATTAGACATATCAAAATCAGAACCCATTGCTAGCAAGCCTGTTCAGTAGTCCGATGGGGTAATTTTGACATCTAAGAAATATCCTCCTCAGACAGAATGCCCCATTGCTCATGAGCCCGTTCAGTACCCTGATGGGTTTTCCTAGTCATACCACAGGCTGTTACTCGCTACCAGACCTGTTCAGTATCCCGACGGGTTAGCCTCTTACACCCATTTTCCATCAAAGGCTCTTGTCCCAAACTTTACCCTTAAGATAAAATTTATATATTGCATTCACACGAGTGAATCGGGGAGCATCTTTGAAAACCTTTTTATGGGATGGGATGGTATTAGGTTGGAGGATATTCTACAAATTGCCCATAAAAGATTGTTCGCATGAAAAATAGACTTATGTATTAAGATTAGTCCAAAGACATATCATGGTCAAACTTACTTTATGTGTGGTGGATGAGGCCATGAGAGAATGACCTAAAGGTGCCTCTAGTCCCCAAGTTCATCTTCTTCATATAATTATGGCAGTGTTCCCATAGATAGAAACATCATGCACTCTCATGTTACTCATTAATAAGGATGCTCTACTGGCTAACTTTGAGATTAGATTAGGTTGTACTAGCTACCTATGACCTCATAATATGGACTTTTGACTTTATGTAATCCCATAGTATAATCAAAGACAAGGCTGTGAGTTACTGCTATAATAAATTATCTGAAATTTTGAATAAAGAATGGAAATGGAATCTCTTGAAAATGATTGGTTGTGACAAAATTTCTAGGGTTTGATTAAATGTTTTTCTCTTTTAGTTTTGCATTATTAACGATTACCTAAACTATAAACTTATTCAAGGAAAATAGTTCAGACAAGTAGCATAGCAAAACTAATAAAGGTCAATGTAGTCCTTAGAGAAACAAATTTTAGGAGAGTAATAGAAAAATGGGTCCAGTTGTTCCAAAACAATCTTAGGTAACAAAAGATCAGAATAAAGGACAATTTTGACGAAACAACAAAACCAAAAGAAATGAAATTACTTCCCTGAATAATTCATGAAGATGTTCTCCCAATCCAACTGAAAAGAGGATACCTGCAAAACTCCAACAAATCATCATAGCCTAATTTATTTAAAAAAGATGGAAAAAGATCTGACTATCAGCTGAAAAATGTATTAAAATTTTTGGGGCAACAAACTCTTTTAATATTAGTTTCTCAACTTGATAGCTACAATTATTGAAAAAGACAAAAAAACAATGTTGCACCCAACTAACAACTATATGCAACACTTATTCATTTATTTATTATCCTACCTTACCTAAGAAAAGACCCATTTTCAAGTATATGAATATTTCCAATGAAGCCATGTGCGTAACAGGATTATGAATATACTCACATTCAGGTTTGAATAATATAATTTAATAAGTACCTGAACATGAGGAACCAACTGATTCGAATGATAGGATGTGAAGAGTTGTCGAAGAAGAGAGTAGTGGTTCAATCTGGTCATCGCATGGAACCAATGTTCGATAAAGTCATGATGTTCTTGGTTCACTTCCTCATTTAGAAACATATGCATGTATCCCTCTATCATGCCATGTAGATAATCTTTTGTTGAATGACTGGTCTCATTAGTGCATAGAGGATCTTCCGAAAGGCATATTAGAAACTCCTCGATCTCAAGTTCTAATGGTGTCTCTCCATCGGATGTGGTCCATGATTCTTTAGTCTCCTATATAAGTTGGAAAGGGTGATTACATAAGGGTTATGGATCTTCTCGTGGATGTGGCTCATGGAACTTTGGTTTTTCTATGTCTTTTGGAGAAGTGGATAGGTTCTTGACTACAGTCAAAATGTCCTCTTCCCGAGAAGAAGAGATCCCAGTTGTTGCTAGGATTTGAGAGAGTTCTTCGAAATTCATTATCATCTTTGAATCCATCTTGTTGGTTGATGGGTCATGTATCACACATGGATTAGCGCATAGGGTTCTTACAACACCCCAAATATTTTTGATTTTTAATACTTTTGATGAAAAATGAAATGAAAACTACACACTTAAAGAAATTTTTAAGAAAACCATAAGAAATAATAGAAACTAATTGCAGAATTTGAAAAGCACACCACACTTTCATCGAAAGAAATGCACTTGTAGGAAAGTAAGCACTCTTTGCGAAAGATAAACACACTTGCAAAAGTAATGGTAAAGGTTTTGGGGAAACTCACAATAGTGGTCGCGCAGGTTCTTACCTATCGTCTTACTGTTTCTCCTCCACCAAGTTGTAATTTAAAAGCAACCTACTTACTTAGACTTCAATCCCTTTAGCACCTCCCCGACAACGATGCCAAAAAAGTGGGGCTAAATATATGCACTATTTATTCCCAACATTAAATTGTCAACCAGGGAGTCGTAGACTTAGAGGTGCAAGCATAGGAAATGCAGGATAACCTATTCTAAAGCCGACAAACACACTTCAAAATGGAATGAATGAAAGAAAAGCTGGGATTAAAATCAAAGTACAAGAAATGATATCAAGTGTGGGAAATAAACAAGCAAGGCAAGCAAGGCAATCTGAAAGTGAATGTGGAATTTACCTAAGTTGACATTCAAATCAATCAGCTGGATGAGGTTACTCAAACCCTCATGTATGTGTGCTACTGACCTAAAGGAAAATTTACCATTTTTATGAGAAAATCCACCAAAATCCTAATTAATACTATATTGAAAAAATGATGTAACCTAAAGACTTAAACACACTTCAGAGACTTGTCCTCAAGAAAATATGCACCCAGAAATGAAAGGGAAATCAATATGTAGGTATGGGAGTAATTTTGTTGTATGTACAAGAATGAGGGTGTTGGTACAGATTTAGTTTTGTCTCATATCCAAGAATTGCTTCAATCATTTAGCATTGCATAACAATAAAACATATAACAATATATTCTCAAGACAACCTAGGAATGATTAGTATATACAAAGATTACATAGTTTTCACATAACAAAATGGTAACTAATGATAACAACAATTAAAACAATAAAGACAAAACACTAACACACTTTAACAATATAACATGGGAATAAGATAACAAATAATTCAAAGCTATATACAAAAATAATGTAATAATGCACATGGTGTCATAGCAAAACTATTTACAATCACATGGTAAAACAATATATATCATACTAATGACAAATAAAAATAATATATAACAAGAACTCAACAAAGATAAGGCTAATAACACAAATGATACAACTATATGTACAATACAACAATTAACAATAAAACAAATTGTAAACAATTAACAATATAAAAATATGTGCAATTCACAATACAATGTGCACAACCATCATTATACAACACAAAACAATATAATGTACAGTGCCAAACGAAGAGCAATCTCTCAAATCAGCTAAGCGAAATTGAGTGAATCATGATCATAACTTCGCAGAAATGAAAAATGGAGCAACTGAATGTTCTGCTTTTCTTTTAATTGTTCTCATGATTTTTTTTTGTTGCAGCATTGAAATGTTTGTAGAAGAAGAGTGTTGGAAATTGGAGCGGTACGAATAGAATATGGGTGGGGAAAATTTGGGTTTCAACAGATCCAGAGTGTTAAGAGATAAAGGTAAATTTGCAAGGCGAAGAAGAGAATAGAAGTCACGAGTGTTCTATCTTATGGTTTCTTCGATGAAATTCACAGTTAAATTAGCAAACTAACTTCACAAAACTAATATCAAACAACACCTATGAAACAAATAATGAAACATTGCACAAAATATAAATTGGACCAGAATTAACCACACGTGCAATCTAACTATCAAAATAAAAAGGCAGAACATTACCCAGGACTGAGGGGCCCTTCCCAGCCTGACTAACACTGTCGAAGAAGATTAGATGAAGCTGAAGGAATGCACAAAAATTTAGGAACAAGCAACCTTCATTAATTGGGGATCAACTTTGCTTAGAAAAGAGAAGCACACATGCGTGCTATCTCAATGAATCTCATTTTTTTCTACCAAATCCAAAACAAGAACATACATCCCCCTGATTTACATAATGGGCATATTTATATGCAAAATCCTTGATCTAGAAGATGGAAATGATTCCATTCTCGTGAAACCACATTTACATAAATGAATATATCAAACCATCATACGGTTTTTAGAAAATATTAAAACCATACCACCATAAATCTTGGACCCATGATCATGCTGGAATACTTTGACTGCTTATTTAATTAGGGTTCCATGTTTATTATAAATATCTAGACGACATATTCCATTTCTTCCAAACCTGGGCGCATCCCGAAATTAGTGCATATGTCAATCAAAGAACCATCAATAACTCCTCAACTATTCATTTGTTTGGAAAATGGTTCACGCGAGACCCAATTTGCCATGCTAGAAACAAAGCCCATGTTCCATATTTTTCTAATTTGTCGTCGTCTGCACGAAAATTGAGGGCTAAGTTGACTGTCTAGAACTTTTATTGATTTGGATGAATTATTTACTTTGAGATGGAGGTCCACACGTGTGACCTGGGTGGATTTTGGCTCACGAGTCTGCATGTCGACATCACTGCGGAGAAAACCCATGTTTCTGAATTTTTCCAAAAAGAACGCAAATATGCTAAAAAAGGACTGGTACCAGAATGAGAGTGTTGAGTGGGAATGTTGAATTGCAGTAATGGTACAAGAATGTTGATCATGCTAGTACAAAAATTACACTTCAAAAACCGTCATAAGTAAATCATGATATAATCATCTTTTAACCACTAAAAATATAGAAAAGCCGATGCATTAACCACACTAGATAAAATGACGAATGATGGTGTTTAATTAGGGTTTATGGTGTGTATTGACAACAAAATGTGGGAAAAGGTGTAATAATGAATGTTTTTGTACAACAGAAAACATGGCAAAAGTGGAGCTCAACATAATGTTTCTTTTATTTTTAGATAATGTTGATCTAAATTTGTTGCTACAATAATTTTATCTTTCAAATCATTTATGTACATATTGATGGATGCAACATGCACTTCATGAGCTCTCATGTTGAGTGCATCAACCACTTGATTTTGTTTTCCTTTTATATGTTTTATTTCAAATTCATACTCACTAAGAAATTCAATTTA
>JASDQU010014040.1:227682-252933 GCA_032191745.1 Picea mariana | reverse complement strand
TTCCTTCATGTCCAAATAACTTCATTAATCTTGTGGTCCAAAACCCATGAGTAGGGTTGACATCAATGACAACAACCAATCTTCCAACAGGAGGACCTTACAACTATAAAATCCTTGAAGGATCGAAGACATGACCTTCTTGCTAAGGAGGAATCTGCTTGGAGATTGAAAAGAAGAACGTCTTGGCCAAGTGAAGGAGATAACAATACTAAATGTTTCCACCATTTCGCTAACCTTCATAAAAAATAGAATTATATTTGGGAGGTAATGGGCTCGAGTGGAGAAGTGGTAAAATATTTCAAGGACAAGGCAGAGGAAACAAAACTCCACTATCGTAACCTTTTTTTAGAACCCCCGAGGAAATAAATTCCTACTTTTTATGGAGGAAATGAATTCCTCTCTGGATGCAAAAGTTATCTCAGCAATGTCATGCATGAAGAAAGGGAAAAGATTGGGCCCAGATGGATTTACCATTGAATTTTACATGGGTTTCTACGATCTCCTTAAGAACGATATTCTTAAAGTGGTGTAAGAAGCCAAGTGTTTTGGGAGAGTCTTGAGCACTCTAAACTCCACATTTTTGGAACTAATTCCCAAAAAACAAGAAGTTGTTTCTTTTGATGATTACCTCCCTATCTCTTGTTGCAATGTGATCTACAAGGTCATTTATAAGGTTCTAGATAATAGAATCAATCCAATCCTCAATGATATCATCTATGAAGAACAATTTGGATTTCAGTTCAAATGTCAATTTGTGACGTTGTGTCTATCACACAAGAATCCTTGCATTTGATTAATCGTGCCAACTCTTCACCCATGGTTATCAAAATCGACTTGTCTAAAGCCTGTGACAGAGTTAGTTGGATGTATTTGTTGTTGATTCTTATTCAAATGGGAATGAGCCTCAACTCGGTAAATTGGATAATGGGGTGTGTAGAGTCTTCATCGTTTTCCATACTTATCAATGGATCCCCATATCCTTTTTTCAGTGCCTCTAGATGTTTAAGACACGGTTGTTTGTTATCGTCATTTATGTTCCTATTAGTGGTAGAAGGATTAAGAAAGCTACTGAGGGATGCACAAAAAAGAGGGGTACTTTTTGGGTTTAAAATTTCAGCATCGGAATGCATTTCTCACCTGCTTTTCATTGATGATGTGCTCCTTTTTGGTGTAGGAAAAAAATTAGAATTCCAAGGCCTGAAGTCCATCCTTGATATTTATTGCAAAGAAACGGGTATGGAAATTAAAATTTGCAAGTCGTGTGTGGTGTATAACCAGTTGTCTTACAAAGTAATGCAAGCTCTAGAAATATTGTTTCTATTTCCTCAGAGAAGTTTGGACAAAGGGTTGAAGTACTTGGGTTTCCGTTTGAAGCCTAACTCCTACAAGGTTGTGAATTGGACTTGGATCGTAAATAAAATTGAAGAATGTATATATCTATGGGTGAATCGATGGATTTCAAGGGGTGGCATGCAAGTGTTGTTAAAGTCAGTGCTGGAAAGTATTTCGGTGTATTGGGATTCCATAGTAAAAATCCCTAAAGGGATCTTAACTGAAATTCAAAAAAGCATGCTTTAGTTTCTTATGTAAAGGTAGTAAAGAAAAAGAGGGCATCCCCTTGGTGCGTTGATCCAAAATTTCCTCCCCTAAAATCATTGGTGGATGGGGTTCAAAAATATTCATCTATTTATTCAATCTCTGGCAACAAAAAAAAATTAGCGTCCCGTGTAGGGTGTGTCATCCAATTCAATTGATCTAACTTTGCTACATTAAATTATCAATTTGGTGTCCATAGACATGTGAGATGCAAGAAAATTATATGCAAGATTAAATCCTATCCTATCATATATAATAAATGATGGAATTAAATCAAATAATTATATGAACTAACACTAAGGACTGCAACTTGTCACTAGATTGTGCGACCCTAATCCTATATGTCTCTAAACCACAATATTTTATTACCAATAATGTTCATGTGTTTCCTCATGTGTAGATTATTATAACTTGGGTCTACAACAGTTTTATTCATGTAGTGGTCTAAGCATAAAACCAAACTGCCATTGTTTAGCTACAAAAACAAAGTTTTTGCTTACCTACAGAAAACAAAGCAGATGTAAATTTAAAGAAACGGATTTTAATGAAAAATCACATGAATGATTCTAAACACTTGAAATCATTAATCTACTTGATTTTTAGCTACAATAAAATTACAAGATTTCAATAGTATGATTTAATGAAGATTTCTATAACTGAAGTAAAACAATATTTATTCAATTAATATTTTTTGTGCATTAGTTTTCTAGTGTGTTGCAAATGGAAATCATAAATGAAATGAAAGAAATGAAAGAAAAGAAATAAAATCCACAAAACTGAGAAATTGAAATGACACTAACAAAAATAGAATCAACACACTCCTCACTTAGGGGGGCATCCTGTCTCGGTGAACGTTGTTGGAGAAAAACTGTAGAACTGAACTTATGAAACTAAAACACACAACACGTGTAATTGACGGTAACCAAAGCTCTTATATTGATCTCAAATCAACAATACATAATGACAGAAGTTTGATATCATATCCAGTGTTGTTCTGAAGGTTATTATGACTAATATTTATATATTAAAAATGGGATATTGGAAATCCAAAACTTGCAAATCCTCAAACCATCTGTAATAACATATCTTAGAAAATTCATTTTGGAAAATTTCCAATATCTCCTAAAGATTTCACTTTTTGAGAAATCCTCTTGTGATTCATTAAAATGGGCTCATTCTACACAAAACCCATGCCCCCAATTTTCGAGGTTCACCTTTATCATTTTAGAAATAGCATCTTAAGATCGATGCCTGGAAACTACTACTAAATTTGACCATATATTTGAACATGATTTGGAGATGACTACCTTTGACCTAGGAGTGATCCAAGAAACATGAAACCATATTGATGCATTTGTCAACAAAACCCATATTGTGGAATCTCTTCTAGTGTTGGGTGAATATGCCAATCATGGAAGTTGCTACGAAAATTACTGAAATATCTTGAGAAACCATCATCAGTAAAACCAAAGTATAATTATAATTAACTCATTAAAGTTAAGAAAATTAATGACAATTAACCACTTAATGCTTGGATGTTTGTATTGGTGCATTCATGAGGAAATAAGGTAAAAATGGTAATGGATGGATTGATGGAAGGGGTGAAATGATCAGAAAAGAAGTAATTCTAACGGTGAAAAAGGTGGCATATCAACAACCCAACAAGGTGATTCTCTATGGAGACATGTGATGCTCTCTAAGTATCTAGGAAAGTCATCACTAGAGGACTGGTTTCGCAACCCCTACAAGGAGGCAAAGAATTGTTCAATAGTATGGAAGGATTATGTAGAAGCTCTCTCATTGGGGGATCCTTGACAGTTAGGACTATTGGCAGTGGAAAAATCATAAGTATTGGAGAGGATCCTTGGATGGGAGATGAAAAAAAATACAAGCTCTTGGATACTCTGCTCAAGGCACTCCACAATCAAGACATGTTCTATTTATAGGAAGCTTGAGCTTTGAACCATGAAGGTTTTGGAATACTAGGATGGAAATTAGTGGAGCAAATCAACTTGCAGGGTCAAATAGCATAGGAGTGGAGGACTTACATGTTAAATCTCAGTAATAATTTCATTAATCTCGACGAGGAGGTGGAATATTCTTTGGATTGGTCTCTTAATCTAGCTACAGGTATATACACACCTAAATTGGGGTACAAGGAAAAAGAAAAATTGGATTTGAATGGTAAAAAGTTCTGGTGGTGGGAAAGCGTGTGGAAACTATTAGGAATGATAAAGTCCAAGATACCTTTTTTTCTAACTCTATCCAACAAGCTCTTAACGTAGGACAATGGACTTAAGCATGGATGGATTAGGTTGAGAATATGTGCCCTGTGAAAATAAGATGAAGAATTAGTCAGCCATATTTTCATCTCATTCCCTTATTCAGTTCGAGTTTGGAAGGTAGAGGAAAATTCATTTCATCCCAAAGTTTCATGGAGGGCGGTCGGTCTAGAAAAATTCTACGAAGGTTGGTAGACATATTCTTTGGTTTCATAATACAAATCCCTCCCTTGTTTCTTTGTTTATTTTATTTGGTGGTCTCGCAATTTGAGCCTTTTCTTAGGATAAATTGTTCTCAAAAGAAGTCTAATTGAAAAACTCTCTCTAGAATTTAAAGTGGATCGAAAGAGAAAAAATACCAGAGTGTCAATCATGTCATAACTTAAATTGGAGGTGCCATGGGGATAGTTTGACAGGGCTAGCCAAGGGAATCCAACCCGTGTAGGTATTGGGGTGGTATTATATATAAATACTCATCATTATTTTCACATTTGACATGTCTCTAGGAGAGGATCTAATATCAAAGTGAAGTTTGTTGCACTCTAGACTCTTATACATTTCACACTTCCTCATGGGGTTAAAAAAATTCTGATTCTGGGAGATTTGAAAGTAGTGGTAGATTGGGTGAATGGAAAAAGAGGTGTCCAAATTACAAGATTAAATTCACTCCTCGATCATATTTGGGGAGACATACATAAGATTTACTAGCCTTCTTTCATGCATATCATAGAGAATTGAATGAAAAGGCTGATCAATTGTCAAAGGAAGCGCTCTTTATGAAAGATGGCTCTTTTGTCTTCCATAAATTCATGGATGACCAAGAAGTCGAGGATGGGGATTTTCACTTCTAATTTTTAATATTTCATGTATGTTATTTTAAATTTCTAAGACAATTCTATGAGAAAGATCCCATTTTCTCATAGTCTGAATGATTAAGGAATCAGGGTGTGTAGCCCCATGGGAATCTATGTATGTTATCATTCGGGTACGTTGGGACAAATCTGTTTTATTTCCTTTGAATCTAGACATCGTGTTCCAAGAGGGATGATGAACTATTCAATCGGAGTGAATCTATTTTTTCTCTAGTTGAGGACTCAGTGGAGAACGATCTTTTTGTAACAAGTATATTTCATTTATGGAATATATGATTTTTTCCTTTTGAAAAAAAGAAGAACAAACGAGTAAAAAGAGTTAATTATATCATATCAATATTGAACTTATCAAACAAGTTTTTCAAGTAATAATAATTAATATAGGAATAGAAATGATATGACCTCAAAATAAATAAAGGAATACAAAGAATATTTTCATATCAATTCAAAGAAAACAAACCACCTAAAACACAACCAAAAGTGTTAGTAAATTTTTATAGAGAAAAAGCGCTCGGACTGTAGAAATATCTTTTTAAAATCTCTATTATAATGTTTTATTATGTGATATGGAGCATAAACTTATTAAAATGAAATTTTCATCCAGGTGGATATCGGTGGCCACCCACCTATTCCAACTATCTCACATACAGTTTTCATCTTAGCCGTTTTTTTCTAACTTTTCGGGTCCTAAACTTTCAGGGTCGTTTTGAGGACCTAAACAACATTTTTTGGGCTTTCTGCAGTCATAGTATAGTTTGAGTTAGAGTGTGATGGAAACATGTGTAGTCCTCATATAGACCTTTCCAATGGGCTATTGTGCACCTAAAATGGATATCATATGCAAAATTTATGACCCCGAACAGTTGATGTACCAACTTACCCCATCAGGGCCCACATGAATTTTGGCACTTTATCTCATAGGGTTAGGTTTTTCGATGTCTAGGGTTTTCAGATTACTTCTTGGTGCTAAAATGTCTTGGAGGCCTCATTGTAATGTGCTCATAATAATGTGTGTATCCACCACATATATTCTCAGATATTAGCTACCATCATTCGAACAATATCGTTTTCATTCTGCATTTTACAGTTTTTAGCATATTTATTTATTGAATAGAAGTCAAGTTTCATTGTATCTATGTTATTTATCACTTATCTTTGTGTTAATGTTACAAATATTTGTTTCATTTCATTCCACTCATAAATCTGGATCAATGGTATCATAGTGGTCTTCTCTTCATTTGTTTCTCTATCCATGTCCCCAACAAGGTCAGGGTATAAGCAGTTGGGACTCGAACTAGTTGAGCCTTTGCAAGATTGTCCTCATCAAACCTAAAATTCACCCATGGGGGAATAAAAGAGAGATGGTGGGGTAGGATATCCCTTTAAATTGTTTCTTGAGGAATCCCTCGTGTGACAGAGGAATGAGATGATGGATAATTTTGTGCAAATCCTTCGATGATTATCAACATGTGACGCATCATCCTGAGCAGAGGCATCGCCCTCTTCAAGGTATAGATAAATTTTGATATTCCTATATTTAAAGGTCAGAGAGATGTGGATGTTGTAGAAAAATGGTTAACCTTATGGAAGGGTATTTTTTTTGTAGATAATTTTTTCGATAGAGAAACGATTACATTTACACTCCTTAAGGTCATCCCCCATGTCAAAGATTGGTAGAAAACTTTATGTGAGAAAAATTCAACAGAAGAATATCCATTATTTGTAGTCATGCCCACTTGGGGTTGTTTCAGGGATGTTATTAAGGAACAATACTACCCTATTGGAAGTTATGACGAATTATATACAAGATGGATCACATTGCAGCAAGAAAGGGACCAAACAGTGCCAGAGTTCACCAATGTCTTCCATATTTTATGCACCAAGTTGGGTATCAAAGACTCTAAGTGACATATGGTGATCAAGTACCATGGTGGTATGCATAGATACATACAGACATAAATGTATTTTTTGGACATCTCTTCCTTGTGAACGACCTATCAATATGCTGTCAAAATCGGGCAAAATATTAAACAAAAGACATGGCAGTTTGGGTCTGTGAAACCCTCACAACAGAAGCAGGGCAAAGGCATCCCCAACCCATAGAACAAAGGATAGAGAAAGGATGGATAGCCTCAAGACAATCGGTCTAAGATGCAAGCAAATAAGGACAATGGGAAGACAAATAAAGACATTGGGAAGTGGTGTGAGTTCCATAAGAGTCCTTGGCATAACATCGTTGAATGTCACTCAAAAAAGTCATTGGTGGCTGAGGTGAACGACTTTGAATCAGATGTGAGTTCCGATCCTGAGTCAAAACCAGAAAAAGGGAGACAGGTCATTAATGCAAAACCTAGTGCCACCATTTCTACCACTAAGATCCAGTCAATTGAACCTGATGAACCATAGGAAGGTGAGGGCCTCTTTTATTCACAGATGTGGGTGAAGGGTACTCTATTGCACTTCATCGTTGATAGAGATATCCATAAGAAACTCTTCTCGGCGGAGTTCATCAAGTGGTTGTCTCTATCGACAACACTGCATGCACATCCATACACCATCATATGGCTCCACCAAGGTAGCCATCTCTGCTTCATCCAATAGTGTCACCTACCCTATGGCATCAAGCCCTTCAAAAATGAGGTATTGTGTGATGTCACCCCCTTGAATTTTGTGATGTTATTTTGGGACAACCTTATTTATGGAAACATCATGTTGTATATGAGTCTAAGCCTCGTATTTTTATTATTACTTTGGATAGGAAATTGTACATGACACCCAAGGTAGTCCCACCTACTGGAATTTCCTTGATCTATGTCAAGCAATGAAAGAAGTTCATCTCTTAGACTGAGAATTTTTTCCTCTTTGTGATTCATGCTCAAAGTGAGTGGAAGGTTACAGCCACATCCATGGCCTCCACGACAAGTCTCTCCACACAGTAGAAGAAAGTAGATAAGGTTGTGGAAGAATACAATGACATATTCTCCTCACCCACTGGGGTACCTTTGCACTTCAAGTCAAGAATTCAATCGATCTGACTCACTCCGCACTGCTACCCAATGGGTCAGTCTATCACCGCTCTTTGTCAGAAAATGAGGAAATCAAGCGCTAGATCCAAGAGCTTCTCAAAATGGGGCACATCTGACCAAGCTTATCACCTTGTGGAAGCCCAATCATGCTTGTGAAAAAAAAATATGGGACCTGGTGACTTTTCATTGATTACTGGGCCCTAAATAAAATCAAAATCAAGAACCAATACCCAATTCCCCAAATTGAAGATCTCCTTGACTAGCTCAAAGGGGAAAAATACTTCAGTAAGACTGATCTTAAGTCTAGCTACCACCAGGTCCCAATAGAGAAAATCGATGTATGGAAGATTGCCTTCAAGTCCAAAGAAGGTCTTTTCAAATGGTTGGTCATGCTCTCTGATTGAGGTATTCCCCAAAAAAATTCATGAGGATGATGGACGATATCTTACATCATTTCACAAAATATTTTGTGGTGGTGTAATTGGATGACATCCTCATCTTCAGCAAGAGTTTGGCGGAACACTTGCAGCATATTCAATAGGTTTTTCACACTCTGTGGCAACACAAGCTATATGAAAATTTGGAAATAAATTCCTTCGGCATGAACAGGGTCCAATACCTTAGCTACATTGTTGATGAGCATCAGTTGCATGTCGATATAGCCAAGATCCAGGTCATTTGTGATTGGCTATCACCAACCACACTCACTGAGATTCAAAGCTTCTCAGACCTTTCCAATCTCTATCACAGGGTTGTGTTTGGATTCTCCCATATTGCATGGGCCCTTATAAAAGTGACCAAGGGTGGTGGCAAGGAAAGTTCATGTGGGGCCAGTGGCAACAGAAAGTGTTCGATGATTTGAATCACATCTTTTGCTCAACCTTGATGTTCTCATTACCTAACCTACAACATCCTTTTGATATTGAGACAGATGCTTCATACTATGATGTGGGCATAGTATTCACTCAAAATGGACATCATGTGGCCTATCATATTGAGACACTATCAGATATCGTCCTTAAGTATCCCACTTATGGAAAAGAAATGTACTCCATCGTTCAAGTCTGTTGCCTATGGAGGCATTAAATTCTTAGGAAGGAGATAATCATGCACACTGATCATAAGCCTCTGCATTTCATGCAGAAACAAGGAAAATTGCAAAATGACCTCCATCAGAAGTGGCCCACATAATTGTAGTAGTTCCATATCAACATCAAGTATAATACAGGGAGAACCAACTACGACGTTGACTACCTCATTCAACCTTCATTTTATGCACTAACCATGGCGCTACACTCCTGCTACCATGAGACTATCAGATGGACTGAACTCTGTGAGAGAGATACTAACTTCACCACTACCTACCATATGCTAGGAACAAACACAAGTATCATTGATTTCCATCTTTAGGATGAATTGTTGTGCCATCTGGGCCATCTCTACACCCCATCAAGTGAGCGAGCGAAGTTGATTTTGGAATCTCACTACATTTGGGTGGCAAGACACTTCAGCTTAGAAAAGACAGTGGCAGTGTTGCAGCAACATTTCTACTGGAAAAAACTTCGATAGGATGTCAGCAAGTATACCAGGTCATGCACAACCTATGTTATTTCCAAATCGACCATTAAGAAACAAGGAATGTAAACCCCCTTTCCTACTCCCGACAGGCCCTGGGAATCCATCTCGATGGACTATATGTCAGGCCTTCCTTCAACCAAGTAGAGAAATTATTATTTTTTTGTGGTTGTTGAACAATTTTCCAAGATGGTGATTATGGTCACCTGCAAGAAGAGCATCACAGTGGAGGCCACTGCCAATCTCTTCTCTGAACGAGTGTGGGAACATTTTGGGATACCACAAACCATCATCTCAGATCAAGACAGTCGATTCCTCAACAAATTCTGGTTTATCCTCTTGTCATTGTTGGACACCAAGCTCAAAAACTCCATTTCCTTTCACCCCCAAACAGATGGAAAAATCGAGGTCATCAACAGGATGATCGTGCACATATTATGCATGTACAATTCTGAGCATCCGTGCACATGGTATGAGATTCTTCCCTATGTTCAGCACAATTACAACAAAACCATACATAGCTCAATCAACCATAGCCTCTTTCATGTGGGGTTGGTATTTCAACCATTGGATCTGATGGATGTTGCACTACCCCTTGCATCCACACAAGAAGGATCATCCCATGCTCAAACTGAAGCCAAAAAAACCACCCATTTCATTGAATGAATCCAACACATCCACCAACAGGCTCAAGATATTTTGCAGAAGTCCAATTCCAAGTACAAGAAGCACCATGATCAACATCGGGTGCCACATAAGTTTTAGGTGGGAGATAAAGTTTGGTTGCACTTGTAGAAAGAACTCCTTATAAGAGACCATCAGAATCTTAGTCCACTTTTCTATGGACCTTACACCATCACCAAGGTTGTGAGTGACAATTCTTTTGAGCTCAACATTTCCCCTTTCCTTGGATTACACCCTGTTTTTAATGTGGACCTCCTCGGACCATACTTTCCACCATTATTGGATACCTTAGAGATAAAAAAACAATTTCCACTGACAGAGCTCAACCCTGAATTTATGGAACAAGAATCCACTGAATGGATCATGGACACACAGGTCAAGGGCACTCACCAACAAAAGATTCAACTTTATCATGTTGTAAAAGTAGGGCATCTCATGCACCGAGGCAAGTGGCTCACTCGGGGTGAAATTTAGTAGAAATTTCCTTATCTAATGGGGGAACTCAATGCAATGGATACCATTAATTCCTAAGGGGGGAGAATTGATATAGGTGGATATTGGTGGCCACACACCTATTCCAACTAGCTCACAGACAGTTTTCATCTTGGCGGTTTTTTTCTAGCTTTTTGGGGCTTAAACTTCTAGGGTCGTTTTGAGGCCCTAAAAAACATTTTTTAGGCTCGCCACAGTCGCACTGTAGACTAGTTTAAATTGTGATGGAAACATGTGTATTCCTAGGATATACCTTTCCAATGGTCTATCGTGCACCTAAAACAGAGATCATATGCAAAAGTTACAACCCTAGGAAGTTGATGTACCAACTTACCCCATCGGGGCCCACATGAATTTTGGTGCTTCATCTCCTAGGGTTAGGTTTTTGGATGTCTAGGGTTTTCTAATTACTTCTTGATGCTAAAAATTCCTGGAAGCCTCATTGTATTGTGCTCAGACAAATGCGTATAGTTTCCACATCTCTTCTCAAAGATTAGCTACCACAATTCAAGCAAGACTGTTTTCATTCTGCATTTTACAGTTTTCAGCAGATTTCTTTATTGAATAGAAATCAAATTTCATTGTATCTCTGTGTTAATCTTATAAATCTATGTTTCATTCTTTTCACTCATAAATTTGGATCAAATTTTTCATTGCATACAAAGACGGTGTAAAATATTACGATGATGCAAGCTCTACAACTATGAATGTAATTAGCGTGTGTGTCCACTCTACAACCATGAATGCAATTAGTATGTACATTCAGGGCACTAAAAAAAATCTATTTGTCCTTATCCATCATAGCTAGACTTGTATCTAACTAAACACAATTTATTGTGAGAAATGATAAATATAGTTGAACGGACCCTGAATGAAGATGGTGTAGGGATAATGTTTCAATACTAATTTTATTTTCTTTACCATGGTAAAAAATTCTCTAGCCTCACCACTTGTAAACTTATGAAACACTTGTCACTTTTATCATTTTACAATTTTTACATGAAGTTTACATGTGTTTATTGAAAAAATCAGTGTGACGGTATGACATATCCATCCTATTTGATCCCTCAACACCTTCACCCTTATAAACCTTGAGTGTGTTTCCTTTACCACTAAAATTTTTTATTTGAATAATATTTGCGATCCAACACATTAGATCGATTGTACCTGCGATGAAATTTATACGCGTAAATTCACTAGTACATTTGGGTCATCCTCCGATGGCATGTTCATAGAAATTGCCACTTTATATTTTCGGGAGAATGAAAAACATCAGACACCCTGAAACATGATTTCACATGACGTTGGCCTTTTGATGGAAAATATATCGTCTCTATTGCGACATTTCATGCGGACATGTGTCGTCTTGGACTTCATTGTCCAAGCCCACTATTGACGTCGCTACAACGGCACCAGGACATCTCACCTATGACACCAAAGCCTATCGAAAGACCGACGGGAGGTCATGTTGGTCTTCTGACATGTATGCTACATCAACGACGTCTCACCTATGACATTGATGCCATGACAACGATTCTAGGGACGTCAGAAGACCAATGGAAGGTAACGTCAGTCTTCAGAAGTGTATGTTATATCAACGATGTCTCACCTGCAATGTTGACACCATGACAACGACGTTAGGGACGTTGGAAGACACATGGAAGGTAACGTTGGTCTTCTGATGTGTATGATATATCAGTGACGTCTCACTTGTGAAGTTTATGCTATGTCAATGACGCTAAAGACATTGAAAGATCGACGACCTGTAGGTGTTTAAAAAACAAAAATGGTATCAAAGAGGTTACAAAGCATGACATTTGACAATTTCCTCCATGGTTATATGTCATCTAGGAACTCTTGGAGTCACCACTCCAGTGGTTTCCATTATTGAGATTTTTCACAAGTGTTTTCATGCAGTCACAAACCTTTTTCTCAAACCTATTACATGCTCACAAGTATTGAAGGATTATTCATGGGGGTTCATGTGGATCAAAGGATTATTCATAGATCTACCTTTCTACATCATTTTTAATGGGTAGCTTGTCTAGTTTTCCAGTAGTTTTTTCTTTGGGGGTTTTTGGAAAGTATTGACTTTGAAAAATGGCTTAGGGGTGGACCTCTTGATTTTTCATTAAAAAGATCGTTTTATCATGTGATGGAGAAAATCATGAATAACAAACATCTTGTGGAAGATTTTGAAGGGAAGATGCTCCTGAACAAAAATAAAATATACAAGAGGTGGGTGGAGAAATTGATCAAATAGATATTTCATAATGTAGCAATAATGGATGTGCACCTCTCTTTTTTTCACCAATAACTTCAAAATATGTTACCTTAGGAAATAAAGTGAAAAAACTATTGTCTCCTTCAATTACGTTTGGTTGCAATTGACATGTACTTGAAATCAACAAAGGGAAATTCCACAACTATCAATTCCCATGTTTCACCATTATGTAACTTTCTCCATCACTAAGAATCTATCGTTTCCTTGGTTGAGTCTAGCATACACATGCCATCCAAAAGAACATAAATCACAGTTGTGGTGTAACATAAAGAAAAATTATGTGGTGCCTAGATCCTACAACCTACTTCATGCTATCAATGTTACTTGCTTGAATCCAACCACAATATTTTACATTGCTTTGTATTTGTCTCATCACCTGGCTTGTGTTGGTTTACTTGGTTGCTCCATGTTCATTCTCCATTCAGATTCATAAAGTTGATCTCTAGATTGCTTGGTTGAAGGTAAGGAAAACTTACATTGGGAGATACTCTCAATTATGGTGAGTTTCTTATGAGGACACAATTCATGGAGTTGAGACACATTTAATCTTGGAGAGTTACCTTCAAGCATGTATAAATTATTGATAGAGCTACACTATCCTATTTTGAAGGACCCTTTGTTGTTACTTTAACCTTGCATGTAAAAATTATGAAAAAAACTTGTTGTGTTCCTTAAGGCTATCATGTCATACCTTTGGTTAGAATTTACAACATGTAGGGAACCTCCTTTGGATTTCATTTATGACATATGCTATGTGGTATAGACACAATGTAGGATGCCTCGTTTGGGGGTTATGACAATAGTGATGAGGGAGCACTAATTAAGGAGAGATTCCTTGTGTAAGTAGCACATTCAATGTAGGAGTTACTCTTACACATGGGGTGCACCACTTGGTTGTGTTCAACTTGTTTTATAACAACATCTATAGTTGGACCTCTATGAAAGAGATGGCTAGGTGCATTTAAATATAGTTATGAGTGAGTGTTTTGCTTGAAGGTTGTTGTATAAGCTTATGTGTGATGCCATGCTACTGTAATGATTTATCTTCTGATTAATACAAATTTTATGTGACTGTTGTTGGAGATTTTCCTTGTTGTATGAAATAGTTTAGATTTTTTTGTGATGTAGATCAAGTCCTACCTAGCTATTGTAGCTCATTGTCCTACTTTCATGATTGTAAATTTATCTAGATAAGTCATTTTCTATCTATTGGTTTGTGTTTCCCACTAAATATTGTGTTTAAACTCCTAAATTTACCTCACAAAAGTTTTTGTATATACATATTTGAATGTTTGATAGACGGAACCTAAGTTTTCATTTTTAGTACCTATAGGTTTTATTCTTTAGGTGCATATCTAATCTATGAGATGAAAAATTGACATGCTATCAAAGCCATCCATCTATGATTTTCTAGATTTGTGTATGGAATGCGTTATTTCCTATGAGAGGAAGTTGTCAGAGGATCTCAAAAGGTGTGATACTTTTGGGCCTTGGTTATGGAAGGATGCGAATATTAAGGAAGAAAGGCAAAGTACGAACTGCATGTAAGGCACATAAACCGAGGAAGGGTCGAAATGGGCAAAGAAGCAGAAAAGAAGAAGAAAAAAAGGAGTGAAGTAAAGGAGAAGCTAGTCATTGGAAGAGAAGATAAAGGAAGATAAATCATCAAAGAAGAGGGATCATGGACAACTCAACAAGCGAAAAAAGACATCAACAGATACTTTGGAGCACCTCATGGAAAAGGAGGAAGGACAGGCTGGTAAAGCCCTGAATATGCGAGTCAAGTGGACCTAGGGTTTTGGATCTAGGGTTTTGACACCTAGAATTCAATCTACGGTTGTCTGAGACTCATGTAATGTATAATTAACGGTCTAGAGGACCTGGGATGGGGTTTATTCATTCGTATCATTATTTTTGTTGCTATTATTGTTGTTGACAGCAATATTGAGTCTATATTCAGGATCTTTAGTTGGGTACGAAGATCAAACCTGCAGTTGGGTGCGTAGGGAGGGAAGAGAAAGAGAGAAGGATTTGCAGCTAAGTGCGCATATAGAACTGTATGTTTTCATCTAATATATCAAGAAACACATTTTTGTGGACGTAGCCCTAGGGAGAGGGTGAACCATGTATATCTTATTGTCTTTATGGTTGATGTTGTGTTACTTGTTATCTGTTATACTGTTATTGCATGATTGTAGATCAAATATATAAGTTCACGAAGTAAGCTTAAGAGTAATAAAGAACATCTAAATTGTTTTGCATTGTGTTTTGGAATCACTTTTCATTTCCTCTGTTTGTAGACACCTGTATCCTGCAACCCCCTCTTTCTACTTCAGGTGAGATTGCATCTACTTCGCAGGTGTTGCCGAAAGGGCCAGTAGTTAGGGTTTTGTTGGTGTGTTGTAAGAGTTGAACCCTGGGTCTGCCCTTGTGCCAACAAATGGTTTTGTTTCATAAATAGGGATCTTCTTGAGGGAATTTCAAGGTGGTTACCAATGAAGATAGAGATTCATAAATGGATAGAAGAACAAGAGAGGGACTTCACTGAAGCTCAAAACAAGAATCCTCTCATTAGTATAGAAGACTGGTTGGGAAGGTACATCTTTACCGACATACACGATATTTTCTTTGGAGGAGTTAATAAGGAATTATACGAGTGGTTAGCCATATTAGCAGATACCCAATTTGAGATCAGATCTAGACCACCTGTGGTTTGGACAAAAATGTTGATCAAGAAATTCAAGAGAGTCGATAATGTTGTGTCTAGAGCAGTGGATCTCTGGTTTGATAGCACTATTGGAGGATACATTACTGAGTTTTCTATTGACGGAGTAGAATCATATAGTCAAGCAGAGAGGTATTTCTTTAAGGTACCTAGAGGAAAGTTCCTACACTTTTTAAAGTTGAGAATTAAGATGCTATTGCATGAGAAGAATATCATGAATATACAGTAGTCAGTTGGATCTTGAAGCTAATGTTCAAGAATTCAGACAGTGACAGTGACACAAAGGCTGGACTCACGTGCAGTGGGAGATCATTTATAGAAGTTCCTCTTGTGAACGTGTTTAATCATAATTACAGAGACGAGGGATTCTACAGTGGAGAAGAAGCATATCTAACAGACGAAGTGTATTCAGAGTCTGAAAGAAAAGAGGAAGTAGAGATTGAAGAACCTTGTCGAGAAGAACTAGAAACTTCAGGAACTGTGCCGACTATTGAAGTAAGTATTATTACTCCTCTTGACATTTTAGCAGCATTAAGTAACCAGAGTAACCAGAGTAGTCAAAGCAATCAGAGTATTTTTACAAGCAGTTTGGTACATACTCAGTCGAGAAACCGAGGAAGATATATGGAAGATGAAATGAGGTTACCCATCTTTAGAGGAGATGGATCTAAATATCCTGATCAGAATTGGTTCCTATGTGAAGTTGTCTAGAGCATTAAGCAAGTCATCGATGAAGATATTAAGATAACTCAATTTAGTACTACCTTGAGGGATCGCGCTCTGAACTGGTATATGAAGTTTTCTTCAGGACCTGGACAACCTAAATCATTGAATGACATTAAGATTGCGCTGAGTGTGGAATTAAAGAATCCTAAGTCAGAGTCACAGTGCACATAGAGTTGAAGGAAATCAAGCAGAAGGTCACTGAACCTGTTTTGAAATTTGATCAGAGGTTTAAGACTTTGATAGGTCGTTTAAGTTTTTAGATCCCAAATGAACAGAATAAAGAATAGTTCATCGTTTCCCTCCTACCACACATCAAAGTTCCTCTGATGCAATAGAAAATCGCTTCGCAGGATGAAGCTCTGGAGAATTCTATGAAACTAGAAGCAGCCCCTGTAGGAGAATCCAGTCCAGGTGTGAGTCAAATCTTAAATCAATTAACTAGTTTATCCTTACAAGTCGAAGATATGAAGAAGGAAAAAGGAAAAGAAAGAAGAGAATATATCTAGTGTATCATATGTAAATCAGAGGGTCGTGACAAGGAGCATTGTCCCCTATTTCATGAATAATTGGCCTTTGGAGCACCTAGCCCTTTGAAGCAAGCCACTCTACCATGGTGTGAGGTATGTAAAAGTAGACATCGCCCTGGTGAATTTTAATATATGCAGAAATATGTCCAAACACCCACCAATATTTACTACACATTCTGTAAATCTGTGGGGCATGATGAAAAGGACTGTAGGGATTACAATCTCATGCATGAAATATCAAGGGATACATATAGGATTCAAGGAGAAACACAACAAGAAGGAAATAATGCACAGTTCAACTCCTCGGGAAGAGGAAAATTCAACCCTCGTGGTGGATTCAGAGGAAGAGGACGAGGAGAAGGTATGGGCTGAGGTCAAGGTCATGTTATTTGCTATAACTGCACATAGCCAGAACATTTGGCAAGGGATTGTCAAAACCCTTGTACTATTTACAACTACTGCAACTCATTCGATCATGTCACCGAAGATTGTCCAGTTTTGTTAGCCAAACTTCAAGAGAGACGAGGAGGAAACCAACAAGTCTAATTGATATCAGTAGAACCTCACGGTGAGGACCCCAGAGTCATTGTTATTACTATAGGAAGCGTTGTTACAGGAGAAGATAGAGTGATTCTAGGAAATACTGCAGAAGGATCAGGGATCAAAATATCTTTAGAGAAGGAATAGTTGTTTGATCCAAGGAGAGAGAGGCATACTTTTGAAGAAGCAAGGAAATAATTTGTAGGAGAATAGGCTTCTTCATATAAGGTACAACCAAAAGTAAGGAAATGTGAAATTCCACCAGCATTTGATCAGACTGCCTTAGTTGGACAAGGAAAAGAGGTAATTAATCTCATGGACTTCTTATATACATGTATTAATTTGATTAAAGATGAAAAAGTTGTGCAGGAGCTACAACACCTAGTAAGACAATATGAAATTGGAAGAATAGACCCTATGCTGAGTAGAGATGTGAATCAAGTATCAAGGAAAATAAGAACAAACAAGGAATTGCACCTTAGTGCTCAGATTGGAGACTACAACGTGGACTATGTGGTCCTCGACTTGGGATCAAAAGTAAATTTTATGACGAAGTAGACTTGGCACTAATGGGAAAACCTAGATTTATTTACTCTCCTATCAGGCTCAAGATGGCTAATCAGCAGGCGGTGAGCCCCTTTGGAAGACTAGAGAATGTCCCTGTAGACGTTGATGGGGTAAGGATATTTGCATACTTCGAAGTGATTGAGATTGTTGACGATAGTTGTCCTTATCCTGCGTTGTTAGGAATTGATTAGGATTTAAACAATTCGACTGTTGTTGACCTAAAGAAGAGAAGAATGGAATTTGAGGGTAATGACCTTAAGGTCATTGCACCTCTTGACCCTGATGAAGGTTGCAGATACACATAACCGATAAGAGAAGAAGATCGCACCTATGAGATAGAAAACATATACAAAGTGACATCGAGACAACAAGATTATATTAATCCCATAGCAGATGGAAATCTAAGTTGGCGAAGTGAATGTGCATGTTCATCAGACTCAGAGGAAGAATTGGAAAACTGACAGAACAGAATGTATGAAGTCTCTACATGGAGATGTGCCAGATTGACCAGAATAGTTCATTTGATTGGCATAGAAGTAAGTAATCTCCCTATATTTGATGGCCTGAATCATTTAGAGACATTCCTAGCTGAATTTGAGGAAATGGTACCAGTACAACAGAGGATGTTGGCACTGGACGAAGCATTGAAAGAAACGCCAGCTAGATGGTGGGGAACACAAGAAGAACATCGCAGAGTGGGTACAATGTCGCACCTTACTGACAGTGCACTTCTCAGACCAAGATGAGGGATGCGAAGTTTGATACACATGTCAGAGTTTCCCTAAGGACCATGTGTGAATTTGTGAGGAAATCTAGAGCAATATTCTTAAATAACAGTGGGTACATAAGTTCATTAACACATTGGACAATACACCTATCAACTGGTATATTCAAGCAGAACTGTGCCTCATCACTATAGACTGGTATGGAATGACTAAGAACTTTATAGCTACATTTTTATTTGAGAGTCAACACCCCACAGTAGACCGGGATTTACAAATTGTCAGACAAAAGGTCTTTGAGGAGGCACCTAACCTACCTTTTGAGCAAGAAGAGGATGAATGGACTGCACCTCTTCAGAAATTATAGGGTTGTTATAATATTAATACTGATGAAGATGATGATACTAGGAATGTAAACATCGCAGAAACTAAAGGACAGAGGGACATAGAAGAGCCAGGAATTGAATTACCTTTTATTGGGCTGCCCATTAAAATTAAGAAGGTTAATATTGGAACAGATCAAACACCTAAGTTGGAAAATGTTGGAGATTATTGGGATGATGCTACTATTGATAAGATCACAGAGCTATTGCATGAATATTAGGATCTGTTTCCAACCATGTTCACATACATGAAGGGCATTAAAGGGCCCATGGGAGAAATGAATATCCCTTTGAGACTAGATGCAAGACCCATCAAGTAGAGACCCTACAGACTGAATCCCAAATATAAGAAGAAAGTTAAGATTGAATTGGATAGAATGTTGGAAGCAGGAATCATAGAACCAATTGAAGAATTTGAATGGATCATCACTATGGTGGTCCAAGACAAGAAGTCAGGAGAAATCAGAATTTGTGTAGATTTAAGAAAATTGAATGATGCATGCCTACATGATCCATTTCCTACACCCTTTACTGATGAAGTTCTAGATAATGTAAGAGGACAGGAGGTCTACTCATTCACAGATGGATTTCCATGCTATCACCAGATTAGAAAATATAAGGAGGACAGACATAATACCACATTTGCAATAGAATGGGGTTCTTTTCAGTACACTGTGATGCCTTTTGGCTTGAAGAATGCACCAGCCATATTTTCCAGGGTGGTGGTCAAAGAATTTAAGGACTTTTTACACAAGTTCTTGGAACCATACTTTGATGATTAGCCTAATGAAAGATCATATTGAATGCTTGATATTAATGTTAGATAAGTGTAGACAATGTCAGATTGCCCTGAATGTGAAAAAGTGTATTTTCTTTTCACCCTTTGGAGTGTTGCTAGGGCATATTGTGTGTAAGTAGGGATTGTTTGTGGAGCCTTCCAAGATTGTTATCTTTGTTGATCTACCTCCCCCTACTTCAGTTAGACAGTTGTGCATTGCATTGGGGAACACTGGATACTATAGAAAGTTTATCAATGGTTATGCACAGATAAAAACACCTATGGAGAAGCTATTAAAGAAAGATAGTAAGTTCCAATGGACAGAAGAATGCCAACAGAGCTTTGACACACTAAAGCAGAAAATAGTTACNATACTACGAATGAAAGAGAAGGCTTGGCTATGGTATATGCACTGCATAAATTTAGACACTATTTGTTGGAAGGGAATTTTAAGATGTTCACTGATCATTCTGAATTAAAGTACTTAGTCAATAAGCCAGTGTTGGGGGGAAGGATATGCAAATGGCTACTATTATTCCAGGAGTATGACTTTGAAATTGTGGTTAAGCAAGAAAGAATGAATAAAGGACCTAACCACTTATCCAGGTTGGAACATGGAGAGGAACCTACTACTCTGGAGGATACACTTCCAGATGCACAATTTTTGGCCATCAGAAAAATCGATGATCACTTCGCCAAGATAGTTCAGTTCCTATCCACAGGAATGGAAACCCATGAGTAAACATTCATGCAGAAGAAACAGTTGGTCGTCCGCGCTGAATTTCAACTTATAGATGGAAAATTATATATGATGGGACCAAATGAGATCTTGAGGAGATGCGTTATGGAGGCAGAAAGACCATTGATTCTAGAAGAAGCACATGAAGTCATCCTAGGAGGAGACTATGCAAGGAAAGAAATAGTGCAAAAGGTTCTCAAAGCTAGTCTCTGGTGGCCTACTTTACACAAGGATGCTAAGGAATACTACAGAGCCTGCAATGTATGTCAAAGAGAAGGAAAGCCTTCCAGAAGGGATGAGATGCCTTTAGCACCGCAATTAACATTACAAGTATTTGAGAAATGGGCCATTGACTTTGTGGGACCTATTAACCCACCAAGAAAGCGCACAGGATCTCAATACATCATCACTGCTACAGAGTATTTGACCAGATGGGCAGAAGTAAGAGATGTTAAGGACTGTAGTGCAGCTACGGTTGCGCAGTTCACCTTTGAGGATATTATAACCAGATTTGGATGCCCAAAGATCCTTATGAGTGATCAAGGCACACACTTCATCAACAAAACTATTGAAGCCTTGAATCAGGAATTTGAAGTTCACCGTCAGAAGAGAACACCATACCACCCACAGGTGAATGGTACAATTGAAGCCTTCAATAAGATATTGGAGACAACACTAACCAAGATTTGCAGTGTTAACAAAGAAGATTCGGATCTGAGAATTCCAGCAGTATTATGGGCTTATTTAACTACTTGCAAAAAGTTAACTACACAGACTCCCTTTAAGTTAGTATATGGCTTGGAAGAAGTGGGACCTATGGAATATGTGGTTCCTATTTTAAGAATTGCAGCATTTACAGGTATAGATGAAACATGAATTTTTAAAGACATGCTTGCGCAGTTGATGGAACTAGAGGAAGACGGATTTATTGCAGGATTTCATCAGCAGGTGCAAAAAGAACGAGAGAAGGCTTACCATGACTGATGTAGGTGGGAAAACCCCTGAAAGACCATACTAGGGTTCTAAAGTGCAGGAAGAGCTAAACTTATAAATTCTCCTACTTTTAAAAACTATCCCGACATTACCCCACAATCATACATAAAAAGCAAAGTATAGGGATCCGGTAGTCCTACCTTAAACTCCACATCTGGTGTTGATTCCTTTGCGCTTGGTTGTTTCCCAACTGCAAGTCTCCTCCCAAGGCTGACCTGCATTCATTAAAATACAAACAAGAAACTACAAGCACGCATTCTACATATGGATTAGTGGGTTAGATATCATAACCAAAATGAAAATAAATCATGAAGATTGAAGACATCATTTGGCAGGACAGGAAAAGTATTTCTTTATATTAATCTCACAAAGTTGGTTACAATATGAGACTGAAAACTGCTCCTTGAAATCAGTCTTGTTCTCCTATTCACCATGCACCAACTTCTTCCACGTATTCTTCTCCTCTTCAATTCTCTCTAGGGAAATGGCAAGGATTTGCAATGGAGGAGAAAAGGGCTAAAAAAAAGGAATTCTAGCTCAAACTCACAATGTGGTTGAAAAATATTGGGGCAAAGGGGGGATATTGAAATGGGCAAAGTTTCTTTGCTCTTGTGCTTCCTTTTGATATGGGACCCCAACACCTTCTTTTATAGGCCAAAAATCTACGTATTCGGTTGGGTGATCGGCTATAGGCGGTCAAATGATTAGTAACGGCCCAAAAGCCCATAGCCCTTTGAAATTTTTATTTTTTACACTTTTTGTGAGTGTCGCAAGTGTGTGTACACGGGTAGTAGTGGTGCAGGGTGCGTACATCTTCAAGAAAATTTCTTTTTAGAAGAGTTGTTCAGTTATGGATTGGCAAAGATAGCAAGTAAGATGGCCTGATGCCAAGTATGCATGACTTGTCCAATTTAGGGTTATAAAAGACCTTGACATGGCTCTATGTATCTGATTGTATCCCGAAAAACCATCCATGAAAGAAAATACCTTGCAACTTGCGCATTCATCGACTATTTGTTCAATAAACGGTGTGGCAAAATTATCCTTTAGACAGGCCTTGTTCAAATCATGGAAGTCCGTACATATGCAAATCGTACCCTATTTTTTGTTGACTGGAATGGGATTTGACACACATTGAGTCAATTGGATGGGGTAGATGAAGCCAGCTTCAAGCAGTTTCTTTACTTCAGCCTAGATAGTTGTTGTTTTCTTAGGATTAACCAGATGAAGCTTATGTCGTACCAGCTTAGCGTCAGGATATGTCGTGATTTTGTGTTCAATGGTTATTGGATCTATCTGGAATTTCCTCGTAAGACCAGGCAAACATGTCACAGAATTATTTAAATATCCTTGTCGATTTGAATCTCCTTGGGGGAGCAGTCCGCTCCGACGAAGACATTCTCCACGACGCCAGGGGTTCTAGAGATATCAATAGGTATCGTTTTAGTGATGGTTTCCATATTTCCTTCAATGTAAAATGCATGCGTAGCCAAAGGATTGATAGGACAAGACCTATCTCCAGTCATAGTCAAAGTGAATTCACCTGCTTCAATTCTTCTTAACTCTAGGAGTAAATAAGATCTGTGATGGAGATCGTCCCAGGGTCCATCCGAACTAGTCATTGCCTCAATAACCACCTCGTCTGAGGGAAGGAATAAGTCTAAAGAATTAGTATCGGTGAGGGAACCTTGATCCCAAATAGGCTCGAGAACTGGATATAACTCTTGTGTGAGAGTTGGATCAGGATCGACAGAAGCTTGTTGGACTATAGAGTATGCAACCTTTGTCGTGGAAAAAGGCATGGCCATGCCATGATGCCTTGTCCCTTCCATCATGGCTGATGGGGAAGGAAAAGTCCATGTATCATCAAACTAAGTCGTACAAAACAATGAGACTTGAAAATTTTCAACCTTAGACTGATCGAGGACCACCGATATGAACTTAACGTCATCGAGAGGAGGCAGGTAATCCAAAGTACCCATCAAAGATGGGCACAAACCAATCCCTATGTTGACAATATTGGGTTGAGGGTTATCAATCATCAGGACCGTGGATGCCCCCGATGAAGGGTCAAGACATAAGAAAGACAATTGATCAATGGACACGATCTGACCCTCGTGTGGAAACAACAAGACTTGAAAAAATGTAGCGACCACTACATTCATAGCATAGGTCCAACTCCTTCCTAACAAGAGATTGTAGTCGAGAGATGCATCGACCACTTCAACCTCGACGCACACGGTCTTCCCCCCTAACTGCATGGGGAAAGAGGGGATGATTCCATGTGTTCAAAATGAATGACCATCGAAAGCAGTAAGAAGAGTAGGTGATGGAGACAAAACAGGTTGGCCAATGGCCTTCCAACATGCCAATGACATCACGCATGTCGAGGCACCCTCATCAACCACCATGCAGAAAATGTTCTGAGTAAAAGTTTTTGTGGTGTAAGACACTACTATCTGAAACGCCACGTGGTAAGGGAGATGAGGTTTTAAGTCAGTCGTATCAAGCATGATCGTTCATGGATTACAAGTCTTAGCAGATCCTAAGGCATCTAACAGATCCTTTCTCTAGGAAGGGCAGCTCTGGAGGACCTCCAAAGTGGACATTGCACAAGGGGTTTAAGACAAATCCTCCACCACAGAGTAGTTTTGGGCGACTCTTCCATTTGGATTGTGGGAAGCTTTATTGAATGCACCTTTTGGGTTGCATTTCATTGTTTCACCCAACGTCTTCTCAATATGGAGAGGAAGAGATGGGTTTTTGGCTTCTTTACCCTTCTCAGAGGTGTTTGGAATTCCGTAGTCGTGTGTCCTAGTTGTTATATCAAAGCTAGATTTCATCATATATACATTTGTGGATGAAGAATTACTCGAAGATGGAGGGGGTCCCTGACTTCCCCCTTCCGTGCTCGAAGAGGCTTGAGTTAAATTTTTCACATGTGGAAATGGGTTTGTTAACAAGGTAGGTTGTTGTTGTGCCAACAACTTCTGGGCCTCCTCAAGCCGAGGGAACAGGTGATTTGGATGGTCTTCCATGCAAAGGTTACACAAATACTTTGATTTCTTATTTTCTGCGTTGCCCCGCCAATGTTATTGGTAGGTTTCTTATCCCCCTTACCCTTCTTTCGTTGTTTCTTCTTTCCATCAAGTTGTTGGGTGACCTTCGAGTTTTTCGATTTCACATTGTGTACATCCGACGTTTGAGTAGGGGGAGCAGCTGAACCAATGGTCTGGATGGACGTTGTCTGCTATATTGACAGCTGTTGTAATTGATTTGATAGATGGTTAGCAGGATTCGTTTGCGCTAAACCAACAATTCCATCGGCATGTCATCTAGATCTATGTCTGGTCTTGTCAAGTATCGACCGCAGTGCATCTGGAAAAACTTCATAAAGTAAACTAGACTGAGAGTAAATTAGTTCTAGTTGTTGAGCTCTCATTATCGCTTCTTCTTCCTAAAAGACCCCTGACGTTGCGACGTCTTTAGATAAATGAGGTAACAAATACTTAAGGAACCACTCAATCAGGAATGTTGGTAGGACTGGTACTTTTATCAAACTCTTCCAGTGTCTCCATTCTCGGATGTAATCTGAGATATGGTCTGCCTTTGTCTGCTCAAAGTTGGCTAGCAATTTAGTGCGGACGTTGCATCTCACAAGTAATTGAAAATGGTTTAAGAAATCCATTTCCAATTCTCCAAAGGTAGAGTATCTTGAGTGGTCGAGCTCAATGTACCAT
>JASDQU010014040.1:209353-224888 GCA_032191745.1 Picea mariana | reverse complement strand
CTCTAGAGCACCACCACCTGCTCCTCCCTCAGGTGGTGGCGGCCCACCACCTCCTGCCCCAGGAGGTGGTGGTTCACCCCCTGCTGGCCCCTCCTGCCCCGGCGACAGTTGTCCGGTCGTCAACGCAGCAACCACTGTTGCTCGTTGTACTATGGCCTGTCATGGTGGCGGCACCCCCACACACTGCTTCAGGAAAGTATCGTCCTATATGCGAGACCATATACCCTCAGGCACCTCCTGTAATATCATCTCCAGACGACAGTGTATGTCCTCATAATCAGCTCCTGCCGCCGCTAGAGGAGCATGTGATGGACCAGCACCAGGGTCATCAAACCGGTGCCTCCTCGCTGCTCTCTCAGGCTCAGCTGGTCACACCGCGGCCTCATCACGCCGATGTCTCTCTCCCCGTGGATGTCTCTCCGGTGCTCGCTGCAACTCCACCTCGCGCCCGCAAGGTGCCACATCTGCACATGCAAACAAACCACAGAGAGTATCAACATCTATATCATATACATATGGACTGCTATCTCAAACACAAAATCGAAAAAACATACACATCAACACCAAACATACCTCGATGATCAAAAACCTCCCCTGGAGGTAGCACCATGTCTGGATCATCCCGAAAGTCCACCCCGACATAGGGGTAACGTAATATCACCTGCGGCATCTGCCGCCATACCTGCGCCGCCTCTGCAGAAATGAAGTGGCCACCTTCGCCACCACCATGGAGAAGCAAAATAGTTGACCACCGCCTCAAGCGCGGCTCTCGCGCCCCAGGCACCCCCAATAGAATCCTCAGGCGCAACATCGACACCCTCTCTAGAAACCAGGCCACTAGGATGGACCCGAAAGAAAACTCCCTTGTTTCAGTAGACCGACAGTGGTCCAACTGCGCCACCGTCCTCACATGCAGCGTAATCCCCCAAGCGAAACGCTCATTGGCCAACACTCTCTCCAGCACCAGAAGCTGGCCACCACTGATCCGCTGGGTCGCTAGTGACCCATATACTCGCACAATCATCGCTGCTATACAACGATGCGCTAGGGAATCAATAGACACAATGCTCACAAGCGTCCCAGACATAAAGTTCCGACCCAAACAATATCTCCGACCAATAGTCTTGAGCTGCGTACCCCTAGGCAGAATCAGCTCCGCCAGTAGGGGTGTTGGCTGAAAGGGAAGCCCAGTCAAGAAATATACATCCTCCACCGCAGTGAAGTGGATCTGCTCTCCTCGCATGAGGAAGCAGTGCATCTCCAGACTCCACATCTGGATCAAGAATCGTAAGAGATACTCCTGTGCCCGTATCAACGGGCACTCAAAGAACTTTAGCAGCCCATAGATTTCCAAAGTTGCATGCACACCTGGCCCTTCAATGGCCACGATGTCTCGCAGCTGAGACTAGTCTCGCTCTCACCACCCCACTGGCATCCTCACAACCGTCCACCTGTAGCCACAACAAAGAGTCTTATATCAGCTCAAAACACCATCAATAGCATCACAAAGACTCGTTTTATACACCTCAACCTTGCTTCCTAGGCACGGTTTTGTTACCCACATCTGTGCACACATGCGCGCTTGTTCACTACACAGGTGCGCATATGTGCGTGCCTGTTCACTACACAGGTGCGCATCAGTGCACACCTGTTTTCTTCACAGGCACGCACCCAAGCGCACCTGTTCACCATATAGGCGCGCACATATGCACGCCTGTTCAACCTACAGACGTGCACTTGTGCGTGCCTGTTCAACCCACAGGCGTGCCCTTAAAGCGTGCCTTAAATTCCCTCTACCATGCCCCCATGCATGTATATCTGGTGTACAGGCGTGCACATGTGCGCGCCTATTACCAGATCGCCCGCTCATGTGGGGCCCATATCCCCTAAATATCTCTGTACGACCCCCCATACAACCCCTGCCCAAAAAAATGAAATCCTATTTCTATGCAGGATGATCAGACCACTAACCTAACGCTCTCTAATCACCAATCGGATGCCTCGTCCTCTCCAAATCTCCACAACTCCTCTAAAAACTACTCATCCAGTCACTATTGCAGCAGGTACAAATGAGGTGGCAATGTGGGCCCTACAACTATATATAGGCCTTTTTGCCAAACTTCCACTCACCATTCCGGGAGCCCACGGTGTCCATTTTTCAATCTGTCTTCAGCCACGGGATCAGCATCCCGTCATCTACATCACAGTAGTCCCTGGGCCTCTTTTCATCCTGAGCCCCTGGGGCACCTTTTTTCATACCACTGGTCAGGTATGCATGCGCATATTCACGTTTATCAAATACATGCTCATATCTCCGATTCTCTTCAGATATTGTTCACTTTGGGTATTTGGTTTTCATGTGTGCACGTACTTGATCATCATACATCGACACAACCCCTTCAGGTATATACTCAGCACTGGCATATAGTCTTTCCCTCTGTATCACACTTACATTTCCAGTCACACCCTCTGATATTTGCCTCTAGGATCCCCACTCCCGGATCTGCAGTACCCACACCTCCATTTTCATCTTTGGTACTGTTACCCGGTAACATCCTTACCCACATGAGTTGTCCCATTCATAGCACCTATTGACACTTTTGACACTCATGCTGTTTTTCATTACCCTTTAGGGATGGGAGTCCTGATAGTCTTTCATCATGTCGCAAATCAACCACATACTCCTTCTCCTCATTTTGCTATCTTTCCCACACGGACTCCCAGATTATCTCTTCTCAGTTCTATTTTTTACCTGCACCTCCATAGTATCATGAACCCTCCATTTTCATCCACAATCAGTTTTCCCATCTGCGAACCTACCTTCATTTCCCCTACCTCATACAGAAACTCACCAATGGGGCCCCCACCCTTCATCAGTTTTCCAAGAAAATTATGCCCTACATGGGCCACCCATATCACACTAGGGCACCCATTTCTGTATTTGTACATTTCTCCCCAATTATTCGTTATTTATTGTACAAACACCTTTATTTTTTAGTCATTAGATTACCCTTTTTGTCGTCACCTTTGGCGACCTGCTTCCCTTTTTTTTTGGCCAACCGCAACCCATGTCACCCTTGGTTGGAGCACTACTTATCATCTACCCTTGCTGGCATCGTCCATATCTTCAGAGTACCCCATAGGTCACTTACCTCTACCTTCTGAATTTGTTCACCTTGTCCTGCCTCTGGCACAACTTATCCCCGGTCTTGTCATCCCCCTGACACTCGACCTCGTTGAACAGTTGCGGCCACTTTTTATCTCATACATCCTCCAACCAAGGGCAGTCTTGAGTCTTCCCACATCTTGACTTCATCCATATACCTCTTCCACTTCCTCATCTCACTTAGTAGATTTCACGAAGCCATTTGCTTCTGGGAGTCACGTCCCCCTTTTTGTCGACATCAACATAGTTTTCCAGAAGGGCGACAGTATCTTGATTCTCATTATCCACTCAATGAGAGATCTCAGATGACACAGGGTGAAACACCATTGCTCCCTGCTGTCATTGACCCCCATAACATTCGACGCCAACACTTTCTCATGTTACGGTGGGTCTTACTTTGCGACTATTGCAGTTCATTCTTTCATTTACCGAAGACCTCAAAACTTGGCAGGGCTATCAATTCCCACATCATCGCTGCTACTTATTACCGCAATCACTGCCTACTATTCAGAGTATGTTCATTTGCAGAATTATCTTCTTCCTTTATCACAACTGCCCCCGAGGGCGCTGCAGTTGTCTACATCAACACTTCCTTCATCTTTTTTCAGAGTTACATGACATGAGCATGGGGCATGCCTGCCTCGTTTGTACACAGTTTTCTATTTTATACACCTCATGGAAGGTCGGGTCCTACTGGTTCCTTTTTTCTCCAACGGATCGCTCTGAACGATCCCACTATTACTCTCTCTTACAACAACATTCTCAGTAGAATAAACATTGATGGATTTCGGCTATACGTATGATCCTAAACTCATCCATCAGGGGGCATTTGTTATCACTGAAATTTCGTTCGCACATGGTTACAAGAACTCAACATCGTCAAGCAGTGATGAAGTCATTCATGAACCTGAATTAATACCACAACATTCAAAAAGGTCAAAAACTATACAAAGTAGTGAAAAATTGAAGAGCGCTTTGCAGACATTGGGCGCGCGCATGCATGCGCGGAACAGGAATGTAGAAATCGCGCACAGGTGCATGATGCGCAATTGTTAGCGCAAAAATCCACGCACTTGCTAAACAACGCATTTATGGAAGTGGTCGGCCTCCCAACCATTTATGGTTCAGCTCCCAAGCCGATTTGACCCTCAAATCTGGGCTGGATCCGACTGGTGGGCTGGTCAAAGACCTAATAATGCCCTAAATGGCCTCTTTTCACACTACAAAGCAGTTAAACAATAACCCAAAGCGATGCTATAAAAAGCCATGAATGCACCTCATTTTCTCAAGGAATTCAAAGTAATGGTATGCTTCCTAGATTGTTTCGAGGACTCCATCCTTGACAAAAGCATATTGGCACCATTACATTGGACAATCCACCTCATCGTTGAGTGGATTTGTAGAGAGTTCTTTCATCACCATTTTCATTTTCTTTTCTTGTAAGAAGAGCTAGCTACTGAGGGTCCAAGAGCCTTCCCTTGGAGGAAGAAGGGACTCATAGTCCCCTTTCTTCTTGGTGCTTTGTTTTCATCAATAGATCAGCCTCAAACATTGGTGACATGGGTCTTTTGGTTCTTTTTGTTTCTATGTCCCTATGCTCATGATTTTAGTTTTTATTTCATCTATTAGTTTAATTCTTAATTATAGTTTCTGTTTTCTTTCCCTAACTCTTTTCTCTACAGTTGTCCTACTCAGCAGACCCAACTAAGCTTGCAAGCACCTCTTATTTTCTCACCAAGGTGACGAAAGAGGCGCAACACCCCTCACAGCAATTCTCAAAATGTCTTTCAGCTAGATAAATTATCTTGCAATGAGAATAAAAAACATCATGAAAGTCCTTCAAAGAGGAAATACTAGAAGCAGGGAGTGTTCTATACCATTGCCTCGCATCGCCTTCCAATGAATACATGAACATTTTCATCAATATATCTTCATGATGGATGTCACGTTGTTGCATCAAAGCATGAAATTTATGAACATGCTCAAAAGGGTTGTCATCCTCACCTTTATAAAATCTGGGTAGTAGACCTTGCCATTCATCAATTTGAGGCACGGGATGTGGATAACCATCTATGGCTGAGAAATTAAGTGGGGAAAAACTCCTGGCTAGGATAGCCTTCATAGCCATTTAATTTGTCTCATTCCCACTGGAGTCACCAACAGATTATGAAAAATGGAGTCTCCATGGTGAATGTGCAGTCTTGAAGGTGTCCAACTTTAGTCACCATATAAAGCTAGAGTTGTGCAATGTCGTTCTTCCCAGGGAGATTTTCAATCAACTCAAATCCGTCCCCGACAACGACGCCAATTATGTTAGCACTGAAAGTCACACTTTGACTGCTAAAGTGTAAGCTCAACACCCATCAGAATCTAAAAGATAATTTTGGTTTTGAATAGGTGGATCAACAAGATGGATAAAGAAAGAGAGAGGGCTTCAAACTGTAGATCCGTAGGCTACACCAATGGGCAATGGAGTCATAAACATCCTACTCATCGAAGGCACAAAAGCTGCTCAATAGAAAACAAGATTATATGCTGATGGGTGGAAGAATGAAGAAGGAAAACATAAGATAGAATGTTCACTAAACAAAGATCCTCTCAATTTAATGAATCAACAAATACTTGAATATAAAAAATGATTGATGGGCAAAATACAATAGATCCTCTTTTGCTTAAGGATCCATAAATCATTGACAACCTTTGATCCTCAAATATACAATATATTCAAATAAGAAGAAATATATAAAAAAGAGTTACAATATGAAATCATAGCTCTCATGAGTCTCCAATAGCAGTAATTCTTACAATCCTAAAATTCCCACAGGCTTACAAATGAACACACACATGAAAACTACTTGCTACATCTCTCTCTAGCCTCTCTTGGCTCATGAATCCTCCTTATCCAAGAGATATCTCCTTGTTTAAATAGAAAATAACATCCAAATAAAATTAGGAGGTTGAATCCCATCTCCTCCATTGTATTCTAAGCCTTGGATATAGGTGGCAACAATCAAAGAGGCAAAAATCCAACAAACTGCTAATTTTTAGGAATTTGTTGGAAGTCATTAATAAATTGTTTCCACCTCATGCATGAGGCCTTTGATGGAGATAAATCTTAGGTGTAGGTGTCCCTTGACATCTAAATGATCCTTGAGAATCCATTCTAATCCTTCTTGACAGGTGGCAACCTCCCAACAAGGTGAATATCAAAACCGTGACCACTACAGGAAATTCGGTAAAGCCGTTGTGCATATTCGGTAGTGCCACATCTATGTCTAATATCTCTCAAACCATAACACATTTTGAAAAATTGAGATAAATTTTTGTTATTTGGAATTTTATGAACAAAAACCTCCTCCAGTTTTAAAAAATACCTTCTCAATTGTTCACAATTCAAGTTTTAAGTTGGTGACTCAAAACTGGTAAAATAACTCTGCACAATTCGTTTTTTGCCAGAATTTAGGTAGCGCCTACCTGTGTGTCTGCGTGCGATTGGGTAGCACAAATATGTGAGTGATTTTGATGCTTGAACTTGGATATTTGGCATAACCCAATATAATTTCAATTTTCCCCAAAATAAATAAAATACCGCATAACAATTGTATTCATTTGCCAAAATGAATAATGAAGGATTTATGCAACGCTGAGGCATAAAACATTCTTGTGCTAACACACCCAATGTCACCACAATAGCTCTTCCTCTTTATTTAACATGGCTTTCCTCTAGCACAAGGGAGGTGTCCTTAAGAAAAGTGTAAGATGAACAATAGAAGTAAATGGGATGGTGGATAAAGACCAATTCCAATCCAAAGGGTTATGGAGTCAAGGAATATGACCAAAGACAATTTAAAATATTATGGAGAAAACGTAGTCAAGCCATGCATTGATGTGCCATGAGTATTCCACGTATATTTTTAGGTTATATGATAGTGAGTGAGATCTCTAACAACATATGCAACATCACAACCAATGTATTTAAAGACAATAAATAATGTGCAACCCTAATAGTGAAGGAACAACTATAACCTGAGATTATAAGAGATAAGGACCAAGTAGGACAACCTTCAATAGAATTGACATCCCAACAACACATCACATCTTCCATAACAATTTCATAGGATTAAATGAGACATTAACATGTGGAAACATCCAATCTGTCATTATAGCAGAAAGCTCCCCCAATATCCAAGATTACATCAAGGATCTCACCCTAAGTGCATCAATTGGTCCCTTGGAGTGATTTCCATTTGGTGGTGAATTCCCTATTTTTATGATTTCACCTTGGTGCAACAATTGGTCCCTTGGTCCCTTCATCTCTTGGTGCCTTGTAGAAATTTTCCTATGGTGGAAAATTCCCTATTTTTTAGGATTTTACCCTAGTGCATCAATTGGTCCATTGGAGCGATTTCTCTAATTTTTGGGATTTCATCCTACGCATCAATTTCCTTGTTGGGGAAGTTTCCCTTTTTTTTAGGATTTCATCATGTTCATCAATTGGTCCCTTAGAGTTTTTTACCTTTGGTGGAGAAATCCCTATAATTATTTTAGGATTTCAATCTGATGCATCAATTAGTCCTTTTAAGCAATTTTCCTTTAGTGGGGAATTCCCCAATTTTTAGGATTTCACCCAGATTTCATCTATAAAACCTCCAAGGATCATTCTTTCTCTCTTTTTCCCCTTTCATTTTCCAAATCACTAAGAATACCAAGATATTCCCTTCTATTTCCATTGCAGGTTGTAGGTTAAATCTTTCAAAATGGGGAATATTCAAAATATCATGCGATTCAATCTCCTGGCATGTGGGAAAACATGAGACAAAAAAGTGATACTATGCTACAAAATTTTCATAGCTACCATGACCTATGTATAATATTTTAGGAGTCTCACCACAAATCATGTTAAAGGATATTTATATATCTAAAATGGATCTTTTACAGATTTTAATTTTGTTTATGGATTGGAAGATATCATTGCCACAAGCCCCAAGACTACTTAGTTATTCGAGGTCTCTCCCTTCTTAAAAAACTCTCCAATTATAGCTCCAAAGGCTATGAAAATATGATTCCTATACATATATGGAAGGATTTGTTCATTATCTAAAATAGGTCTATGACAAATTTGGATTTCACCTCTTGAAACAAAAGCTATAAGCAATTTGAAGCAACTACCTCAAAATAACATTGGAATTTTTCAAATTTATCTTCTTTACTTAGGAATTTTAACTACTCCATAAAATTGTCATCAGTCCACCATTTGAAGCTCAAGATAGCTCATTTTCTTTGTTTGAGCCTCATCCACATGGGTTTTTGACATATTGATGATACATACCAATTGTCCTCTTTTTTAAACAACAATGAGACTATCTTTTCATGTTTTTTAAGCTTATTTTGCACCATGTTTTCATAAATGTGTTAGCTCTCCAAACGAGAAATATTTTTTAAGATTCAAAGTTTGTTTGGCTACAGTGACTCTTCATCCTCTGAGATGCACATTCAAGGTTTTATTTTCCTTTTTTTTGAATCAAGTTAAGATTCATTCTTTGCATTCAATGTTGTTATTAAAAGATCTGTTACATGCTTGACCAAGCCTTTTATTAATTTTAATGGAAGTGTTATATGCATGCATAGAAAATTGTGAAGGGAAAGAAAAGTCCTCCCAAAATATAGACACATGGTTTACAGCCACCATGTTCTCATCTAAAATATCCTTGGAATCATCATATTCAACATTGTACCGCATATACTGAGATGTCATGCCTCTGCCATTGGGTGCAAAAAAGATGAAAGATAGGCCAAACCCTTCAATCGATAAAATATCTACATGTAGATATATCATGCTCAAATTATCATATCAATAAGTCAAAAATAAAGGATGAGTTATTTCCATGCTCCAACACCCTTTTGAGTTTAGTTTAGAATGCAAATATCCTGTTGGTGCAATTCCAAGACAAAGTCTTTGAAAATATTATTGAAAGAACACCATTGTTCATGCAGTTCAGTTCATTAATAGAGTCGTGCTCCATGAACATGTAGTAGATTCTATGGAGCAACAATGGTTTCTTAATAATATACTTTTTTATTTATGTGATCTAGGTGGAAAATGTTTCATCTTTGTAATTGTATTCAAAAAATTTAATTGAGCTTAATTTTTAATTTGTAATATTGAGTCGTAGAGTCAAAGTCTTGGTTGGAAGGTTGAAATGTATGAGAAGGTAAGTGAAAAGTCATGGAAAGGTCGGAATACCAAAAATGACACCCAATTCCTATAAATGAATATTTGTTACAAGAACCAAAGGAGGGGGTTCAGACTTGGTAAGCAAGTCATCTTGTAACTAAGTTTGGGCAATTATTAGGATTGACTTAATACAAAATTTAACAATTATTAATTTTTTGAGCTATCTTCTTCGTATATAACTTTTTTCAGTTCAATGTGAGTATATGTTATTGGTTGTTGTGGACTATTCCCTCTTTCAATTTCAAATGCATATTATCATGTGCTTTTCTAACTTGGTTTTGAGATGGGGATGGGACTAGGATGTTTACAACTATCTTGCAAGTCTAGCCAATCTTATAATATTCTATGAGTTCACAATGGTGGACTATTCTCTCCCCAGACTTGTGTAATATATCATTTCAATTCCAATCATACTTTTAACTTGCTCCTAGTAGTAGGATTTACTTTCCACGTCTACTTTCTTCATTTTGTTTTTGCAACATAAACAAAAAATAAATAAAAACCATAAAATGAATCTAGTAGCCAGTGCCACAAACTAGAGTATTGTAAATAAAGGTGGGAACCATTCTTTGAAGATTTTATCTGGACAAATCCATGTGTGTTAACAAGGGTCAAAACATCACATCAACAATATTGATGGGTACTTTGGCCTTCCCTTCGAATATGCTCCAAAGTTCCATATCCTCCAACATATGCAATTTACACTTTCACAAAGTAAAGTTGGAAGCTCCATCTAGTTGGTCACACTCTTTGAGACCTAATAGGGATTCAACCATTCTTGCTTCTCCTTAAACATAATTAAGAAAAAATATATCAAGTGGAAATCAAATCAAACCAAGAACCTATCACAAATCACCTTTATCAAGCATAAACAACAATCCAATCACTATAAGTGTCACGAGCATCTCACCCTCTTGAAACCCCTCATAAGTCCAAGCACCTTTCTCAGGCATGGACCAATTTCAATCATTCAAGCAACTGTATATGTTGGCATAGGGGCAGACCCAGGGTTCAACTCTTATAGCACACCAAAAACTCTTATAGAGTAGATGTAGTCTCACCCGAAGTAACAATAGGGGGTTGCAGGACACAGGTGTCTACAACCAAAGGAAATGAAAAATGATTCCAAAACACATCACAAAACAATCTAGATGTTCTTTACCACTCTTAATCTTATTTCATGAAGTTATATCTCTGATCTACAATCATGCAATAACAATATAACATATAACAAGTAACACAACATCAACCATAAAGACAATAAGATATACGTGGTTCACCCTCTCCCTAAGGATACGTCCACAAAACTGTGTTTCTTGATATATTATATGAAAACATAGAGTTCTATCCACGCACTTAGTTGCAAATCTTTCTCTCTTTCTCTTTCCTCCTTGCTCACTCAACTGTAGGGTTGATATTCGCACCCAGCTGAAGATCAAGAATACAGACTCAATATTTCTCTCAACAACAATAATAGAAACAAAAATAATGATATGAATGAATGAACCCCATCCTAGGTCCTCTAGACCTTTATCTATACATTACATGACTCTCAGACAACTGTAGAATGAAGTCTAGGTGTCAAAACCCTAGATACAAAACCCTAGGTTCACTTGACCCACGTTTTCAAGGCTTCGCCAGCCTGTCCTTCCTCCTTTTCCACGAGGTGCTCCAAAGTATCCATTGGTGTCTTTTTTTGCTTACTGATTTGTCCACGATCCCTATTCTTTGATGCTTTATCTTCCAACGACTAACTTCTCCTTTACTTCACTCCTTCTTTTATGCTTATTTTCTGCTTCTTTTCCCACTTGGACCCTTCCTCGATTTATGTTCCTTCAGTGTAGTTTGTACTTCAAATTTCTTCCTTAATCTTCACTTCCTTCCATAACCAAGGGCCAACAGGCCCCCAACATTCACATGTGACTCGTACCGAGTCACTGTAAGACTGAGCCTTATGTTTCACTTCGACTGCTGACTGTGCGGAGTAGCCTGTGCTTTCTGCTCTGTCCCTCCCCATCTTGTGTAGATTGTCTTTTTTGTGTCTGGTACCCAGTTTCAACTGCACCTAGTACCTATATCCTTCTTCCTTAGGTTTTACAGAGAGATGCGAGGCAACTCATTGTCACAATACAACTTCAACCGACTCCCATTCACTAAACCATCCTTCCATTCTCCCTTAACAGTCTTCAACTGTGTAGCTCCTCCTTCTATAACAAAGGCAATCTCAAATGGTCTGAGCCAATGTGTCCTGAACTTCTCTGGATGCTTCATGAACTTGCTGTCATATAACAACACCAAATCTCCTTGCTTAAATTCTTTCCTTTTGATATGTCTTTCATTGTTATAACCCTAAATTGCACCAAACATGCATACATGGCATGAGGCCATCTTACTTGCTATCTTTTCCAAGACATCATTGAACAACTCTTCTAAAAAACCATTTTCTTGAAGATGTATGCACCTTGCACTACTACTTCCCATGTACACACGCTTGTTGCACCATTATAGCCCGCGTACACTCACAAAAAGTGCGAAAAATAAAAATTGCAAAGGGATACAGGCTTTTGGGCCGTTACTAATCATTTGACCACTTATAGTCGGTCACCCAACCAAATACCTAGATTTTTGGCCTATAAAAGAAGTTGTTGGGGTCCCATCTCAAAAGGAAGCACAAGAGCAAAGAAACTCTGCCCATTTCAATATCCCCCCTTTTCCCCAATATTTTGCAACCACATTGTGAGTTTGAGCCATAATTCCTTTTTTCAACCCCTTTTTCCTCCATTGCAAATCCTTGCCATTTCCCTAGAGAGAATTGAAGAGGAGAAGAATACATGGAAGCAATTGGTGCATGGTGAAGAGGAACCCAGGACAGAGTTAGAGGAGTAATTTCCAGTCTCATATTGTAACTGACTTTGTTAGATTAATATAAAGAAATACTTTTCCCGTCCTGCCAAATGATGTATTTGATATTCATCATTTATTTTCATTTTGGTTATGATATCTAACCCATGAATCCATATGTAGAATGCATGCTTGTAGTTTCTTGTTTGTCTTTTGATGAATGCAGGTCAGCCTTGGGAGGAGAATTGCAGTCGGGAAACAACCAAGTGAAAAGGGATCGACACCAGACACAGAGTTTAAGGTAGGACTACCGAATCCCTATACTTTGCTTTTTATGTATGATTGTGGGGTAATGTCGGGATAGTTGTTAAAAGTAGGAGACTTTAGACGGTTAGCTATGCCTGCACTTTAGAACCCTAGTGTAGTCTGTAGGGGGTTTTCCCGCCTACATCAGAATTGGCGACCATACTGGGGAGACCTCGAGGGTTTTTAGAGGATATTATTTTTGGGTGCTTTAATTAGTTTAATTACTTTTTCTGAGTTTCTATAAGTGTCTGTGTCTTTAAGGGATTCTGGTCTTCAATACCTGTACTCCCTGCCTGGTTTGATTGATTGTTAGTTTTCATTTTTTGAGAAGTTACAAAGGTGTACGCGGCCTGTAGTGGGTCTGCATGCGTACATACGCACCCTACATTTGGACAACTCGTGTGCATACGCAAGCTGCTGAAGTGTCAGTAGCGTGCCTATGTTGAGAAAATATTTTTTAAAGAAGAGGCAGTCCTCCTCTTCCCTGTCATAAGTCATACTTCTAAGGGGTTTTCTTAATCTACTCTCGGTCTCTTTTATGGTAGTCTGTAGCTTAGGTTTGATCTTAGTTTAGCTTATTCTTTAAAATATTTCTTTTGTTTTTCTGTTAGGGTTTCCGACAAGTTTGTGAGTATTTTTTGATCAACTTGTTGGGTTTGGTAAGTGAATCCCTGTGATCCATAGTGGGGCCAGAAGTCATTTATTGGTCTCGTCTTGTTTTCACTTTTCCCTTTATCTTTCTTTAGAATAAAATAAAAAGAATTCATTTTCAAGTTTCTTATTTTGAAGCATTTTGAAAAAAAAAAAAAAGATTTCATTTCTTTGTTTGGTAAAAGTAGTTTAGTTAGTTGTTTATTTATCAAGGAAAAAAAAAGTTTTCTTAAGTTATTTATTTGAATACTTAGGACATTAAGTAGATTGTAGTTAAGAGAAATCTTGTTTTAAGTTTTTATTTTAAAAGATCTGAGAAAAATAGTTACAAAAAGTTTGGTGAAAGAGTTTAAATTGGAAAATCTTTATTTGTGAAGAAGTAGTTTGTTTTCAGTTTCATTTTATGCTCTTCTATTTCATCTCTTAAAGAACATCACTGGTTTCACTTCCATTCCATTTGACTTAAGACAACCACTAAAATTAACGCTTAATCAAAAGTTATTAGACTTTGTGTTTGTAGGGTCCATCAATTTAGTCTAGGCTAGAGCCTTGATTTAGGATTGGAGAGGAAACTCTTCAAGGCTACAAAAACAAACATAGGAGTTTGTGCTAGGGAGTGCTTGAAAGTCCAGTAACCGTGAAAGTTATCCAGGACCCCCCTCTAACACAAGGGCTAAACACGAGGTCACGTGCGGAAAGGTAGTAGAGATAACCCCTCCAAAACCAGACCAAGTGTAGTGGGGAACGCATATAGAGGGCTTATCTTGGGATTCCGTTGATCGCATTTTCCATGGAGCTTTGTGTGTCTCGAATCTGTTCGAGGTCCTTAGTCATCTTCTAGAACACTTACTTTCAATACCCTTGATAGGTTTCAGGCTTGATACCCTTCTCATTACGGTGCACCTGACTGTCGACTGTACCCGCTTGGTGACTGTTCGCGCATTGGCAACCTAGTTTCCTTTATCTTAGTGACTTACACAGGTGATTGTGGGGGTATACCACGGTAACTAGGGTAGACATAGGGCCACACTTTGTAGAGTATACCCATAGGGTGCTTCTGTATTCAATTTTCACTTACACCGGTAAGTTTCTCTAGTGTTGGCTGGTGTAACTGTTCTTCCAACTAGCTAGTGATATTCTTGTCTTATCTCATAGGAGATTTTTCTAGTGTGTGCTGGTATTTAACAATAATAGAAATATCTAGTGGGTCATTGATATTCTCATACCGTGGAGGATTAGGAGCTCCACCGATTCCGAAGGCTTCTTAGCCTGCCATCATTTGATCTGGAGCCACCCCCGCCACCACTAAGGCAAAGACTAGACCAGCAAGGGTCTTTTGAGGTGATTGGGCCACAGGAAACTGTGTCCGACCCACCTCCGAGAGGAGAAAATTTGATTCCGGAGGAACCAACCATTTCTGACCTTGGAGAAGAAGCTCTTGGTCCGTATAACCCTGCAATCACTAATACATCGATGCCCATCATCATACAGGTTCACCCTTACGAGCGTCAGGTAGTGTCATAAGAATCAATGGAGAAAAATGATGCTACTTCTTTAGGGAGTCCTCATACTACCTCTACGACTGTCACTACAGGGGGTTTTCCGCCTCCTAACCAACCGTCGCAAGTTCAGAACACTATGGTCTTGACCACCTCTACCTCGGGCAATGGTCTGATTCCTTCTATGGAGGTGATCACTTCTCCTTTCACCCGGAGTGCAACAGGCCCTCCGTTCTCATACGGGATGCCTGGCTTCGATATAAACTCTATCCTTTCCTATTCCACTCTACAGACTTTAGGTCTGGGGGTAGGGAGCTCAAACTCTCCTTTGCAAGGATCGATGGGGGGCATTTCAGCTCCCTATAACACTTTCCCTTATGGAGGGGGTCATATACCTCCTTTGTCCCCTTTGCTCAGTAGTGCTCACCAGCACTCCGCCGAGCCAAATGTAAACTATACTTTGCTTGGAGCAAGTAGTCAAGGACTTCCTTCTTATAACATGCTGGTAGGTTCAACACCATTCTCTTTGTTCAACACATTTGGTAACAACGCATTCTCATCAACTGCCATCTCGACTGGGGGCAACCCCAGTTATGGACAACAAAATCTTATGCAGGGTACTATTCCTGCACAGGGGGCAAACTCAGTAATTCCTTCCTCATAAGGACCTTGGAATATGTGGTAGGGATAATTTCCCTCATTCGGGATGATGACCAGGGGAAACCCCTTCCATAGCCAATGGAACCCTGGGAAAGGCTTAGGACCTATGCCCATCGGATTGGCAGGGGACAACCCTTCCCAAAATCCTTGGAATACAACGCAAGCCCAACCTTCCAC
>JASDQU010014040.1:184914-209303 GCA_032191745.1 Picea mariana | reverse complement strand
GCACCTCAACCTTCCTTTAGTGTCTCACTGTCTTGCTGCACACATGCCTTGCGCTTTCTATGCTTCTGCCTTTTATTCTTTGTTCTCCATGTCCATTCAATGCACCATTCCTCTTCTCTGTATTTCAGCTGCTGCACACTCCTCCTTCTACACTCCCGAATCCCTCTCAACAACAGCAACCATCTCTTCTTTCTTCTCCCTTCTTATAGTCTTTGTGCACCTTGTGCATCCCCTGTGCACAATTCTTCTGCATGCTCTTCATGTCGAGTGCTTTGCCTGATCATCATTGCAACTCTTCAGCTTCTCTGGCTGTTAAACCCATGTGTCCATCATCACTGGGTGTTATGCTGTGATTCCTTAGCCTCTCCAACAGTCGAGATTCTTTGTCTTCTCTGTCACAGTCGAGCTCATCCTCTCTATTGCAGTTACAGGCTTCAATGCTCATCCATCTGTCAATTTCCTCTACGAACAGTCTTCATTCCACTGGCAGATTCCTTGAGACTCTTCAGCTCCTCTCACACAGAAGTATCTTCGAGTGCTCTGGCAGAAACCATCAGTGGTTTCTGGCAGTTACACTGTGAACCTCCAAAGACCGCTTCAACAACTAAATCGCCACTGATCGATTAACTCTGAAGAGAAACAGTAGCCCTTCGATCATATTTATGAATAACCTACACTGTTACATCATAAATGACGGGTCTCTCGCTTATTTCACCATTTCACAATTCGACCTTTCGACATTTAAACATTTCGACATTCGGCTTTTCGGCATCCCTGTGGTGAGGCATATAGGCTCTGCAAGTCGCGATCTCCGAAATGGAGATTAGCTTCGTGCTACCTCCTCCCTTGAGCCTTCGTCGATGTGACCATGGGTTATGACCAAGGGCCAACTCTAAACATGTATTTCGCATTTTGCATTTCGGGGATTCTATGATGAGTCGTCTCAACTCTCCATGTCCAAAACTCTGAAATGGAGCCTGTCTCTTCGAGCTCTTCTCTACAGCTCTTTGACGATGTGACCACCGGCGGTGACCATAGCCTTGTTCGAAAATTCATTTCGGTGTTTCGTCATTTCAACATTCTTGTTGCAAAGTGTTTTGACACTCCAACTCCCGGTATCCAAAACCAACACCAAAAGGTGTTTTTCATATTTCGACATTTCGACATTCTGGCATTCCTTGTGATGAAGTGTTTTGACGCTCCATCTCCCAGTATCCGAAATCTACACAAAAAGGTGTTTCGACATTTTTCATTTCGTGACTTCGGGACTCCTATGATGAAGAGTCTCGAATCTTGACTCCTCCAACTCCCAGTATCCGAAACTTCGGTTGATGTGCCTATTTTGGGATTTTCGACATTTCACATTTCGGCACTTTGGGACTCCTGTGTTGAAGAGTCTCGACTCTTGACTCCTCCAACTCATGGTATCTGAACCTCCCGTCGATGTGTCTGTTTTGGGTTTTCGAGGTTTCGCATTTCGCGATTCCAGGACTCCTAATGATGAAGAGTCTCGAATCTTCCAACTCCCGGTATCCGAAACTGTCCTCCTGCTTTCAGGATTTCGGTATTTCGCATTTCGTGATTCCGGGACTCCTGATGATGAAGAGTCTCGACTCTTCCAACTCCCAGTATCCGAAACTGTCCTCCTGGCTTCAGGATTTCGTAACCCCGCTTCACCTTTCTCTTTAAAGAACGTGCAGGTTTTCTTGGATCCAACGCCGGTCGGACCTCGAGCTCAGATATGATGTTCATCAGGAATTCTCAATGGGATCCAAAGATCATTGTCGCTTCTCCTCCTGGGCTTACACATCATCCTAACTTGAAATAATTTGTAAGTGTCAAAGGTCTCGACCTTTGATCCGTCTAAGATCCTGAGTACGCTATCTCTCTTGAGCTTTTGCAACGAGTTAACCTCATTCCTGATGCACACCTACGTACTGCATGCGATTCTGCGCTAATCCTCTTGAGCTTATGTTGTCCCTATTTTGCCATCGCTGCATACTCTGATCTATCCATCAATGACAAGTACACCTGCCTGTAAACGTGCCAACACTTTTCTTTGAAAACTGTATGTATGGTTGAAACTTCTTTTGAGGAAAAAAAAACAATACACATGAGATACATTTTCTTTTCTTGATTCAAGATATTCTATTTAGAGTGTTGTTGGATGGTTTATAGGTAAACTATTATTCCAAATTAACATTGAATGGAACTTTGAACTCAAGATCAAAGTTCTAGGATGCTTTGTATAGTTAAATAAAATTGTCCAATAAACGTTATAGGTTTTTATCATGGTATTTATTATTTGGCTTGAGATGGTGTTCAAATTAAGATCAATTGTTTCAATCGAAACTATGTTATCATTTATGACTTATTCCTTGTTGCCAAAAGTTCATGAAGCACATTGATGTAGGGAACTATCAATAAGGTCATCCAGTTTATTGATGAAATGGTGAGAAAACATTGCAAAAAAATTATAATTATTTATACGACAGTAATATATGGTCTTTGTCAGCAAGAAAGCATTGCAGAACCCATAGGGATTCTTGAAATATTGGTGAATTAAGGCCTTACTCTAAACATTAGTATGTGGAATATATCAATGGTAAGCATTTCCAAGAAACTGAATACATACATCTTCTAAAGACTACCCCCTCGTGAATATCTTACTTTTTGTTTTATTTCTTTTGTGGGTTCCTTGGCCATCCATGGCCCCTTCTCTTTTTACCATTTATTTATTTTGTAGGTATATAGTAAGGGAGTGGGTTGGTGAGCAATTCCCTTAGGTCCTTGTTTATTTTTAGACTAATAGTGATCCTTGCCTTTCCTCCTTGTTTCTTCTAATATCATTGAGTACAATTGTGCTTAATCATTGCCCCATTGTTTGAAGGAAGTGAAGGTGAAGGGCCAAAGAATTGATTCCATAGGTAGTGATCAATGAACCACATTTTCACCCATGTTGTGAGGAGAGTTCATGCCCAACCTCACCTGGCCTCCTAAGGACATTCAAAAGGCCCAAAAAACTCTTGCACATGACCTCTCGAAGACTCTTTCCTCAAGAGTTTACCTCATGTTACCACCCAAAGTTGCACTTAAGGAAGGCTACCCACTGCCACCACAATAACTCTTCCTCTTGCTTTAGGATGAATTTCATCTAGAAAAAGGGAGGTGTCCTTAAGTGAAGTGTAAGATGAACCATAGAAGTAAATGGGATGCTGGATAAATACCAATTCCAATCCAAAGGGTTACGAAGCCAAGGGATACAAACAAAGACAATTTAAAATATTATGGAGAAAACGTAGTCAAGACATGCATTAATGTGCCATGAGTATTCCACGTATATTTTTAGGTTATATGATAGTGAGTGAGATCTCTAACAACAAATGCACCATCACAACCAATGTATTTAAATCCAATAAATAATGTGCAACCCTAATAGTGAAGGAACAACCATAACCTGAGATTATAAGAGATAAGGACCAAGTAGGACAACCTTCAATAGAATTGACAACCCAACAACACATCACATCTTCCATAACAATTTCATAGGATTAAATGAGCCATCAACATGTGAAAACATCCAATCTGTCATTATAGCAGAAATCTCCCCCAATATCCAAGATTACATCAAGGATCTCACCCTAAGTGCATCAATTGGTCCCTTGGAGTGATTTCCATTTGCTGGTGAATTCCCTATTTTTATGATTTCACCTTGGTGCATCAATTGTTCCCTTGGTCCCTTCATCTCTTGGTCCCTTGGAGCAATTTTCCTATGGTGGAAAATTCCCTATTTTTTAGGATTTGACCCCAGTGCATCAATTGGTCCATTGGAGCGATTTCTCTAATTTTTGGGATTTCATCCTACGCATCAATTGCCATGTTGGGAAAATTTCGTTTTTTTTTTAGGATTTCATCATGTGCATCAATTGGTCCCTTGGAGTTATTTTTCTTTGGTGGTGAATTCCCTATAATTCTTTTAGGATTTCAATATGATGCATCAATTAATCCTTTTAAGCAATTTTACTTTGGTGGTTAGGTTTTCACCTGGATTTCATCTATAAAACCTCCAAGCCTCATTATTTCTCTCTCTTTTCCCCTTTCATTTTCCAAATCACTGAGAAGACCAAGATATTTCCTTCTACGCCCATTGCAGGTTGTAGGTTAAACCTTTCACAATGGGGAAGATTCAAAATCTCATGCAATTCAATCTCCTGGCATGTGGGAAAACATGAGACAAAAAAGTGATACTATGATACAAAATTTGCACAGCTACCATGACCTATGTATCATGTTTTAGAAGCTTCACCACACATCATGTTGAAGGATTTTTCTCTATCAAAAATAGATCTTTTACAGATTTCAATTTTGTTTGTGGATTGGAAGATATCATTATCACAAGCCCCAAGACTACTTAGTTCTTCAAGGTTTCTCCCTTCTTAAACAAATCTACAATTATAGCTCCAAATGCCATGAAAAGATGATTCCTATACATCTATGGAAGGATTTATTAATTATCTAAAATATTTCTATGACAAATTTTGATTTCACCTCTTGAAACAAAAGCTATAAGCAATTTGAAGCAACTGCCCCAAAATAACATTGGAATTTTTGAAATTTATCTTCTTTACTTAGGCATTTTAACTACTCCATAAAATTCTCATAAGACCACTATTTTGTAGAAATTATCTGAGTTCCTACGAGGCTTCCATCTAAGGTCTATCATTGACCTTAGTATGGCTCTAAGTTTCAACTGTATGGCTGTCTTCTTTTGCTGTTTTAGGGCATCAAACAGTCATCCCACTTTCTGCTCAATGTTTTACAGGTTAAGTGCTCTTTTAAGGTGCCCTTGCAAGTGTTTTCTTATCTCAATGTTATCACATGAAATATAAATTAAAACACATAAAACTACCTCTAGATCTTGAACTTTGAAATGTTGATCTACACTTCTAAACATGCATAAATTTGACATAGGTATTTTTGGTCAACATGACCCTGGATAAAACCCCCCCGGGGAAAATGAGTTTGGGATATATGTATATATAATGATGATCAAAGAAAGAGATAAAACAATAATGAAATACAATGGAACTTGTATACATAGAAATCTCCTCACGAGCCTTGCCACAAGAACTAGAGAAAGAAGTGACCAAACTATGGTGTTCCCTCTCCCTTTGTTGCCCTCTGCACTGAACTGAATCGCCCTAGCTCATATGTGACCCAATGAAGAAATAACTCCACAAGAATGTCCTCTCATGTGCTGCATATCCTCTGAAACTTCCATAGCTCGAATCCTCCAAGCAGATCTGCTACCAGGTAGTTTCCAGTCCTCTCAAAATGTGCGCCCTCCTCCAAGTAGAAATGATAACAAAAAATAAACAGAGACTAAATATGGATATCTCTCACCATGAAATCATGCGCCCTCCCTCTAGCCTCCTCATGCATCAGATATCATCTCAATCTGACATGTCCTCCTCTCCCAGTGATCAACTAAAGGATCCAAGTGTGTCCTCCTCTCTCAGATGCGCCCCTCCTCCATGAAAATGCTCCTAACCAAGAAAAGAAAGCTAAGACTCCATGGAAATACTCTCCATGCAAGCTCCAAGCCAACACAAGATCCTCCTCAAGCTCTCAAGGGTTTTTCTCAAACCCTCATGAAGTTCGCCCTCCTTCTCCTCAAGATTTGTGCCCCTCTTCTCTTCTCCAAAACTCTCAAGTGAAGAATGAGTCTCCAAAATACCTTTACCCTCTCTTTATCCTCCTTGAGCCAACCCTAAAATATCAATGGCCTAGATTAGATCTAGCCAAGTATAATCAATGGGTGAGATCAAATCCAAAAATCTCACTAAGGAAACCCACTTTCCTTAGTTGTTTTATGTCTATTAATTCACCCACATTGTGAATTAATTGTCACTTTATGACTTAAGTGACATATTTCACTTTTGACTTAAATATCCTAAGTCAAAGTGAAATTAGAACCATAAAGTAAAGTATGAGGGTAATAGTCTTCCCCCTTTGTTCTTAGAGACTCATAAGCACATGGGGACCACTTTCCAAGGTACCCAAATCTCAACACTCCCTCTTACCAAGGAAAGTGCTCGTCACCACCAATATCATCCCTGCAGTGGACATGGTTGCCTCCTGGCATATGCTTGGGGAGTATGGCTGTACCTTGATCCTTGAAAGTGGACTCTGTCACAGATCTACTCAATCTGTATGATCTATAAATGGCACCGACTCTCCATCTATCCAAGATCACTTAGATCTCGACATCACATCGAAGATCTCCACCTTGGTCTCCCACCAAGGATTTCCTCCTACACTTGGCCTCTCACCAAGAGTCTCTACTCTTGGTATCTCACCAAGAGTCTCTACTCTTGGTATCTCACCAAGAGTCTCCCTCTCTTGGTCTCTCACCAAGAGTCATGAACTTGGCCTCTCGCCAAGTCACCTCCACCTGAAGTGGATCCAGAACCTAATCTACCCGTCCCAGAAGCTATGTGAGGCTCAAGCCTCTATGCTTCCCTACTTCTCCTCCTCCTCATTCTCTGATGCACTGAAGCTGTAGCACCAACTCTCTATCTAATCTGCTGCTCTGAAACTATAGCTATACAAGGTGGACCAGTCACCCACTCTAAAGTTGTCCAGGGACACTGAGTCTCATATCGCTCTGAATCACTGCTGTGTGTCAGTTGGTCCTCATCAAATCGATCTCCTTAAATAATGCTGGATGGTGTAATAACAGATAAAGTAGTCATGAATGCACACTCTCTGGTAAACTTCTCCTCGAAGTCTATCTCCTCTGTTGTCGCTCCTAACATATCCTGCTTCTTCTTCTTCTTGGGACACTATCCTGCATAGTGATCCATCTCTCCACAAGAAAAGCATCTCACTGTGCTCATGTCTCTCCTCTGACCACTACTGTTGCTAATCTCTCCTCCCTATGGTGGGCCCCCAAACTTGGGACCCTGCTGGCCTCCACGACCGATCTTCTTATTGCCCTTTGTCTAAAGAGCAAGGTCCTCAACACCCTGAACTATCTGCTACTGCTGCTGCTGTCCAGAATCCTCAGCTGCTAGCCTAGTCTCCTGCTGGATGAAGTCATCCCACATCCTCTCCCATGTAGGCACAACCTCCCTGGAAAAAATGCCCCATACAAATGGACCCCACGGTTTGGTGAAGCTATTCATAGCTTTCCTCACCAAAGAGTTAGGGTTCACAACCTCTTCGATGACTGCCAGCTTGTCTCTGATCTGAGTGTATCTGGCAAGGAATGAAGTAACCGACTCGTCCTCGAGCATGTGAATGCCCCTCATTTGGTCATGAAGAACGATCTTTCAATTCTCATTAGAGCTCTCGTACAACTTGCATAGAGATGCCCACATCTCGTATGCATGAGACTTCCCCGTCAAGTGGGGAATAATGTGATCTCTCACAACATAAAAAATGATCCTCTTTGCCTAGTTGTTCCTTTTCCTGAACTGTGTCACCAAGACGGGAGTAGTGACAGGAATGACGGGAACAATTGCCTCGACTATGTCCCATAGCTTGATGTCCTCTAATACAAAGATCATCCTTGCTTTCCAAGGCGACCAATTGCTAGCCCCGTCTAGCCTGTCCTCCACATGCATCTGAGATACTGACATGTCTTCCAACCGTTCTCACTCTGATGCTCCCAATGCAAAGGAACACTGCCTCACTCATGTCAACACAGGTGTGAAAAGAGGCAAGCAAATTCACGACCTCACTCCTAATCTCTAGGTGTGAAAAGAGGTCATCTCTACAACGTCACTCCTGTCCATGCAGATGTGAAAAGAGGTTGTCCACAAGTGTCAAAAATCAACCCAACAAATGTGCCCACAACTGTCCACAAACTCTGTCAACTAGCTGTCTAAAATCTGCCACGAGCTGTGCAATTGGCAATGAAAGAGAGGTACCTTTAGATCTGAATTTTACCTACTATTTTGGATTGCAAACTTGCTATCCAAAACAACCAACAAATCTGATATAAAAACTTCTCCAAACTGCCCAAAAAGTGCTCCAAAATCAACAAGTCTAAGCCACCTTTGGCTTTGATACCATGTAGAAATTATCTGAGGTCCTATGAGGCTTCCATCTAAGGTCTATCCTTAACCTTAGTATGGCTCTAAGTTTCAACTGTATGGCTGTCTTCTTTTGCTGTTTTAGGACAACAAATAGTCATCCCACTTTCTTCTCAATGTTTTACAGGTTAAGTGCTCTTTTAAGGTGCCCTTGCAAGTGTTTTCTTATCTATATGTTAGCACATGCAATATAAATTAAAACACATAACACTACCTCTAGATCTTGAACTTTAAAATGCTGATCTACACTTCTAAACATGCATAAATTTGACACAGGTATTTTTGGTCAACATGATCCTGGATAAAACCCTCCTGGGGAAAACCAGTTTGGGATATATGTCTATATAATGATGATCAAAGCAATAGATACAACAATAATGAAATACAATGGAACCTATATACATAGAAATCTCCTCACGAGCCTTGCCAAAAGAACCAGAGAATGAAGTTCCCAAATTGTGGTGGGCCCTCTCCCTTTTTTTTTCCCTTTGCACTGAATTGAAGCACCCTATCTCATCTGTGACCCAATGAAGAAATCCCTCCACAGGAATGTCCTCTCTTGTGCTACCTCTCCACTGAAACTGTCAGAGCTCAAATCCTCAAAGCATATATGCTACCAGGTAAATGCCAGTCCTCTCAACATGTGCGCCCTCCTCCAAGCAGAAATGATCACCAAAATTAAACAGAGACTAAAGATAGATATCTCTCAGCATGAAAGCATGCGCCCTCCCTCTAGCCTCCTCATGCATCAGATCTCATCTCAATCTGACAAGTCCTCCTCTTCCGGTGCGCAACTGAAGGATCCAAGTGTGCCCTCCTCTCTCAGATGCGCCCCTCCTCCATGAAAATGCTCCTGACCAAGAAAAGAAAGCTAAGACTCCATGGAAATACTCTCCATGCAACCTTCAAACCAACACAAGCACGTCCTCAAGCTCTCAAGGGTTTTTCTCAAACCCTCATGAAGTGCACCCTCCTTCTCCTCAAGATTTTCACCCCTCTTCTCTTCTCCACAACTCTCAAGTGAAGAATGAGTCTCCAAAATACCTTTACCCTCTCTTTAGCCTCCTTGAGCCAACCCTAAAAGAACAATGGCCTAGATTAGATATATCCAAGTCTAATCAATGGGTGAGATCAAATCCAAAAATCTCACTAAGGAAACCCACTTTCCTTAGTTGCTTTATTTCTATTAATTCACCCACATTGTGAATTAATTGTCACTTTATGACTTAAGCGACATATTTCACTTTTGACTTAAATCTCCTAAGTCAAAGTGAAATTAGAATCATAAAGTAAAGTATGAGGGTAATAGTCTTCCGCCTTTGTGCTTAGAGACTCATAAGCACACGGGGACCACTTTCCAAGGTACCCAAATCTCAACATATTTGAAGCTCAAGATAGATCATTTTCTTTGTTTGAGCCTCATCCACATGGGTTTTTGACATATTGGTGATACCTACCAATTGTACTCTTTTTTAAACAACAACGAGAATGCCTTTTCATGGTTTTTAATCTTATTTTGCACCATGTTTTCATAAATGTTTTAGCTCTCCCAACGAGAAATATTGTTTAATATTCAAAGTTTGTTTGGATATAGTGACTCTTCATCCTCCTAGATGCACATTTAAGGTTTTATTTTCCTTTTGTTTCAATCAAGTTAAGAGTCATTCTTTGCATTCAATGTTGTTATTAAAAGATTTGTTACATGCTTGAACAAGCCTTTTATTACTTTTAACGGAAGTGTTATATGCATTCATAGAAAATGGTGAAGGGAAAGAAAATTCCTCCCAAAATCTAGACACATGGTTTACAACCACCATGTTCTCATCTAAAATATCCTTGGAATCATCATATTCAACATTGTATTGCAAATACTGAGATGTCGTGCCTCTACCACTGGGTGAAAAAAATATGAAAGATAGGCCAAACCCTTCAATCGATAAAATATCTACTTGTAGAGATATCATGCTCAAATTCTCATATCAATAAGTCAAAAATAAAGGATGAGTTATTTCTATGCTCCAACACCCTTTTGAGTTTAGTTTAGAATGAAAATATCTCATTGGTGCAATTCCAAGACAAAGCCTTTGAAAGTATTAATGAAATAACACCATTGTTCATATAGTTCATCTCATTAATAGAGTTGTTCTCCATGAACATGTAATAGATTCTATGGAGAAACAAGGGTTTCTTAATAATCGATTTTTATTTATTTATGTGATCTAGGTGGAAAATGTTTCATCTTTGTAATTATATTCAAAAAATTTAATTGAGCTTAATTTTTAATTTGTAATATTGAGTCGAAGAGTCAAAGTCTAGGTTGGAAAGTTGAAATGTCTAAGAAGGTAAGTGAAAGGTCATGGAAAGGTTGGAACGCCAAAAATGACACCCAATTCCTATAAATGAATATTTTTTACAAGATCCAAAGGAGGGGGCTCAGACTTGGTAAGAAAATTATCTTGTAACTAATTTCGGGGTGTTATTAGGATTGACTTAATACAAAATTTAACAGTTATTAATTTTGTGAGCTATCTTCTTCGTATATAATTTTTTTCAGTTCAATGTGAGTATATGTTATTTGTTGTTGTGTACTATTCCCTCTTTCAATTTCATATGCTTATTATCATGTGCTTTTCTAACTTGGTTTTGAGATGGGGATGGGATTAGGATGTTTACAACTATCTTGTAAGTCTAGCCAATCTTATAATATTCTATGAGTTCACAATGGTGGACTATTCTCTCCCCAGACTTGTGTAATATAGAATTTCAATTCCAATCATACTTTTAACTTTCTCATAGTAGTAGGATTTACTTTCCATGTCTACTTTGTTCATTTTATTTTTGCAACATAAACAAAAAATAAATAAAATCCATAAAATGAATCTAGTAGCTAGTGCCACAAACTAGAGTATTGGAAATAAAGGTGGGAACCATGCTTTGAAGGTTTTATCCTGAAAAATCCCTGTGTGTTAACAAGGGTCAAAATATCACATCAACAAGATCGATGGGTACTTTGGCCTTTCCTTCTACTATGCTCCAAAGTTCCATCTCCTCTGACATCTGCAATTTACACTTTCACAAAGTAAAGTTGGAATCTCCATCTAGTTGGTCACACTCTTTGAGACCTAACATGGATTCAACCATTCTTTCTTCTCCTTAAACACAATTCAGAAAAAATAGATCAAGCGGAAATCAAATCAAACCAAGAACCTATCACAAATCACCTCTATCAAGCATTAACAACAATCCAATCACTATAAGTGTCACAAACATCTCACCCTCTTGAAACCCCTCACAAGTCCAAGCACCTATCCCAGGCATGGACCAATTTCAATCATTGAAGCATCTGTATCACACATTTTGAGATCCTCTTCCTCTCATAGGAAATAACACATTCCATACACAAATCTAGAAAATCATAGATGCATGTCTCTGATACCATGTCAATTTTTCATCTCATAGATTAGATATGCACTTAAAGAATAAAACCTAGGTACTAAAAATGAAAACTTAGGTTCTATCTATAAAACATTCAAATATTTATATACAAAAACTTTTGTGAGGTAAATTTAGGAGTTCAAACACAATATTTAGTGGGAAACTCAAAACAATAGATAGAAAATGACTTATCTAGATAAATTTACAATCATGAAAGTAGGACAACGAGCTACAATAGCTAGGTAGGATCTGCTCTACATCACAAAATAATCTAAAATATTCAGAAAACAAGGAAAAGCTCCAACAACAATCACATAAAATTTATATTAATCAGAATATAAATCATCACAGTAGCATGTCATCACATAGAAGCTTCTACAACAACCTTCAAGAAAAACACTCACTCATAACTATTTTTAAATGCACCTAGCCATCTCTTTCATAGAGGTCCAATTGAAGATGTTGTTAAAAAACAAGTTGAACATAACCAAGTGGTGCACCCGATGTGTAAGAGTAACTCCTACATTGAATGTGCGACTTACACAAGGAATCTCTCCTCAATTAGTTCTCCCTCATCACTGTTGTCATAACCCCCAAACGAGGCATCCTACATTATGTCTCTACCACATAGAATATGTTATAAATAACATCCAAAGGAGGTGCCCTACATGTTGTAAATGCTAACCAAAGGTATGACATAATAGACTTAAGGAATGCAACAAGTTGTTGTCATAATTGTTACATGCAAGGTTAAAGTAACAACAAAGCATCCTCCGAAATAGGAAAGTGTAACTCTATCAATAATTTCTACATGCTTGAAGGTAACTCTCCAAGATTAAATGTGTCTCACCTCCATGAATTGTGTCCTCATAAGAAATTCACCATACTTGAGAGTATCTCCCAATGTAAGTTTGCCTTACCTTCAACCAAGCAATATAGAGATCAACTTTATGAAACTGAATGGAGAACCAACACAGAGCAACCAAGTAAACGAACACAAGCCAAGTGATGAGATAAATACAAAGCAATGCCAAATCTTGTGGTTGGATTCAAGCAAGTAACATTGATAGCATGAAGTAGGTGGTAGGATCTAGGCACCACATAATTTTTATTTATGTTACACCAAAACTGTGATTTATGTTCTTTTGGATGGCATGTGTATGTTATCTTCAACCAAGGAAACGATAGATTCTTAGTGATGAAGAAAGTGACATAATGGTGAAACATAGGAATTGATAGTTGTGGAATTTCCCTTTGTTGATTGCAAGTACATGTCAATTGCAACCAAAATTAATTGAAGGAAACAATAGTTTTTGCACTTTATTTCCTAAGGTAACATATTTTGAAGTTATTGGTGACCAAAAAAAGAGGTGCCCATCCATTATTGCTACGTTATGAAATATATATTTGATCTATTTCTTCACCCACCTCTTGTATATTTTCTTTTTGTTTAGGAGCATCTTCCCTTCAAAATATTCCAAAAGAAGTTTGCTATTCATGATTTTTTCCATCACATGAAAAAACCATCTTTTTAATGAAAAATCAAGAGGTCCACCCCTAAGCCATTTTTCAAAGTCAATAGTTTCCAAAAACCCCAAAAGGAAACACTACTGGAAAACTCGACAAGCTACCCATTAAAAATGATGAAGAAGGGTAGATCTATGAATAATCCTTCGATCCACATGAACCCCCATGAATAATCCTTCAATACTTGTGAGAATATAATAGGTTCGAGAAAATTTTTTGTGACTACAGAAAACACTTGTCAAAAATCTCAATAATGGAAACCATAGGAGTGGTGACTTCAAGAGCACCTAGTTGACATATAACCATGGAGGAAATTGTCAAATGTCATGCTTTGTCGCCTCTTTGATACCGTTTTGTTTTTATTTTTTATTTTTTCTTAAAGCACCTACAGGTCGTCGATATTACAACGTCCCTAGCGTCGTTTCCATAGCATAAACATCACAAGCGAGACATCGCTGATATAGCATACATGTCAGAAGACCTATGTTACTTTCTATCGGTCTTTCGACGTCCCTAGCGTCACTGTCATGGCGTCAATGTCACAGGTGAGACGTCGCTGATATAGTATACAGGTCTGAAGACTGATGTTACCTTTCATCAGTCTTCCAATGTCCATAGCATCGCTGTCATGGCATCAATGTCACAGGTGAGCCATCGTAGGTGAGACATCTCGACGTTGCTGTAGCGATGTGCATAGTGGGCTTGGATAGTGAGTTTCGAGACGACATGTGTGTGCACCTGTGTCGTGACAGCGATGGTATCTATGTCATCGGAAGACCGACGTCATGTGAAATGAAGTTTGAGGGGTCCGATGTTTGTCATTCTCCCGACAATATAAAGTGGAAATTTCTACGAACATGCCATCAGAGGATGACCCAAATGTACTAGTGTAAGGTTTGTTTCTTCTTCGGTTCTTCTTTGGTGTGGTTTTCATTCTCAAGGGAGAACTCCACTAGGGATTGGAATTTATTTTTATCTGGACCTACCTCCTTTGTTGGTTGGGTTCCATGTCTTCTTTCTCCCCTGTGTTTCCCCCTATATTTTCATAAAGCCTTCAACATATGTACCCTTTGGCTGTTTAACGTCGGGTTGTTTTATATTCATTGGGAATTCACGATATAAGTGTCCATGGATGTGGCATTTCCTACATCTAAAGGGGATGTGTTCATAGTCCATCGTCTGGGTCCACTCATTGCCCTGATAAGCTATTGTTACTGCATCCAGGAGGGCTCCTTCTACATTTATATATATACAAATCCACACATAGGAGGTGTATTTGGACACATTTGTGATCTACGATATTTTGATGAATGATCCCAGGGTATTTCCTATGCCTTCCATAGTTTCCATCTCCCAAAATTCTTGTGGTAAAGAGTAAATTATAACCCAGACCGAGGCTGCCGTGAAGTCCTCCTTCTCTGGGGTGAACCTCTCTGTCCAGTATCGAAGGTGGAGACCCATTGAGTTAAATAAATAAGACCCTTCCTCAAAGACCTTGTCTCTGTATGTTGTATTGGAAAAGATGGCTGTAAAGAAACCTTAGATCCTAGATTTAAATCCACTTGGAATTTTATCTTCCATCTAGTAATCACCCACCCCATGAGGGATTTTTCGGACGACCATATGCCCATGAATTTTCCTATTAAAGCATGATCCTTCATGTTTTGAATATAGTTTCCAATATTAGGTGAGGTCACTTCATACCTGGGATTTTTTGAATTACACATGTGACAACCATTCACCTTGGTTTTGTAAGCTCCTAGGTTCTGCAGCTCCCCCGACCTGTCCTTTCCATCCTTACTTGTGCCCCCCATCTCGGTATTTTCTCGCCATTTTTTTTCTTTCCCCAACACCACATCCTTAAAAGTTGGATGACTTTTTTGGATTTTTTCTCGGGAATTCCCCGGGGACTCTTTCAACCTTGGTAAACCCACCCCTTGCACCTCCATTTTTGAGCCCCAAAATTCATGCTCAAACCCTGAACCCTACCCTACGTCGCTACTTTCTCTCTACATCACCCTCTTTCCTCGCAAAGGTCTCACTTTAATGATGCCCTTCATCTCACGTTGAATTGGGGATTGAAAAATAATTTGAAAACATTACTTAATATACCCCTGTCTGTCTTCATTTTTCCTTTGAAGTGAGATTATTTGTCCCTTGAAATTGTAAATAGTAGGGTTTTTCATAATACTTCTTTGTTTTCTATATTTACATTTAAAAAAATATAGAATGAATATATAATATTAATTATATATGAGATACATTTTGTTTATGTTTTTTTATTATCATTTATAATGTTTCTATCTTGATTTAAAGAAGTAATATATTTTATAAAGATTAATGTAACTCTATGAGGTTGTGATGGTTATGTTGATGTTTTGGTAGCTGTGAGAGGTATTAACCTCTAGTATAACCTTTGTACTTAGAGTAGAATATTATGGAAGCAATATATCCATTAAACAAATGTGGAATACCCTAGAAGAGAAGTTGGCCAGAGAAGATTAATAGTAAATTAATAGAAGGCTTTAGAAAGTGAGGTCGGCCCCACATGAAAAGACACCTTGGAAAACTAATATAAATAGAGGCCATTTACTCCTCATTTGAATACACTCACTCACTTAGCAAGTGCACAAGTTTAAGGAGATACAATTGCAATAGAAGGAGGTGCGATTCTGGAGAGGGTAGTGCAGCAGTTGTCGTGGTGTAATATTAGTCTTTCTGGTAGATCTCTTGTGCACTTCTCTTGGTAAAGGTGTTAGTTCACAAGTTGTAGGTTTGGAAATCCCGACCCAACCACCAATTGGCAAAAACTAGGAGGGAACCTACCCACTGTCACGTTAGGCATGTGTCCCCATCACTTTAGAAGTTATGTAGTCACCTCAAGGGGGAAATCCTGGTGACCCTAGGGGGAATGAGATGGAAAAGGATGAAGATGAAGAGGATGTCCCTGGAGTTCAATTCTAAATGGTATGAATATCTTGGGAAATATTCCTGAGAAGGTTCAAGGGTTTCCAAATGTGTTGAGTGACTTGCAAATAATGAAGTACCTGCCTGAGACATAAGAAAACCAAGTATATGATGCAGTATAATCAATTGGAAAAGAAAGTTAATATCACTGTCCCTAATATCATATTTTAGTAACAATATTTCAACAATGAAATGGAACGATAATCTACTAAATAAGTGATAGAAATCAAGTGAAAGATGCAAGAGTTAGACTAGCTAAAACACTAGTGAAACCCAAGATTCAAAGACTAAGATACTATCATGAAAAGATAAGGCTGTTGTAAACACTTTCTACAGGAATATATATCAGCCTTATGGCTGTAACAATCAACTTATTACAACAATAAAATCAGCCACTAAAACTACTCCAAACTTTTCCAATAAAGTGCGCTAGATCAAGTAGTATAAGTGTGCAAACTTTGGGAAATTTTCAGCGGTTGATTTGAGAGTTATTCAAGTGATTAGATTAGGGTTTATGAAGCCCTAATGGATGAATATGAAATTTTGTAACAACATCAAGAAATACCCCTTTATAGGGGAATCCCTAGTGGCTGAGAGGTGCTCTAAGCGCAAGGAACACAACCCAAATTGCAAAAAGTTAATACGACAAGAATCACGTTTCCCAATGCAATATTTTGTTTCTCCAATGCAAGAATACTTCCGATTAGTTCCTTTAAAATTGGGTTATGTAGTATTTAAAGCATGAGATATATCAAAAACAACCCTAGCGGTGTAAAACCTCTAACTCCCTAGGGTATTCCAACCAAAATTAGGGTAAATCTAGGAGGGTATACACACTCGTATTCCTCCTAGCAACCCTTGCAAAAAAGAAAGACTTAAAACCTTTAAAAAAGAGATGAAGCAATGATGGAGTGTGTATCTAGAATAATCCTCCCTAGGGTTTCCACCAAAAATAACCAAATTAAGAAATAAAATAATAGCATATGCATATTTTTCCTTACCCAATCCAAGAAAATGAGAGAACAAACCCTAGTTACCACACAACATTCATCCAAGATTCAAGAGACCAAGCCTTTAGGTGGTGCACATCACTCCTCATAATCCAATCACTAAGAGATATTAACCATAGGACATTCCACAAGAGAGAAACACCAAAATCACCAAGAGTAGCGAAAATTTCAGCCATATACTTCTCACAATGGGATAGTTTTATTGTGAAATGAGATCTTATGATCTCTATTTTTACAAAATATCTCAAAAATAGTTTTCCCACATAATATTAGGGTAAAAAAAAATAATAGGGGTCAAAAACCCTAATCTCTCCCCTTTTACAAAATAATATTAAACAAATTCACTTAAAATTTATTTTTACACAAAAAACAACCCTAATTTAAAGTGACATCACCCCTTTAGGGGACATTTGGGCACTAGGAGCAAGTTGTTGGTTCAAGAATCCAAGTCACTTTCTTTATGGTTAAATCCAAATTATCCTCGAAAGGTCCATCTGCTAATGAGTGGTAATCTCACCACCAAACCCTAGCCCCCATAGATGACATCATGCTCCTAAAGATGACATTTTGCATCTCCTAGGAAAATAGTTTGGCATGTAGGGGCTAGGTTATGTCGTACAAGTCATATTCTAGGCCTCTGAAGTTTCATCTCTCTCATCTGAAATGCGGGCCCTTGGCATCCACCTATGGGATTCAAGCCCCATGGAAGCCCAAGCTAGGCTTGTTCCTCCAAAACTATCCACCAAATAGGTCCTACAAAGACAAATAAGAATTCCCTCCAAGGATATCAAGTCAAAATATAATGATAAGTAAATCAAGTCAATAAATGAGCCACTTAATCATGTGCATCAAATATTACTATGCAAAAAAATTAAGTTCTCCAAGACATTATGTGACTTTCCAATCTTGGATATGGAAGAGTTGATGAGGTGTCCTATTGGGTAGATCTTGCCCTAGGTGAAGGAGTGTTTCCAAGAGATCCCTTTCTAAACCATGTAAAGTGGATGAAGTGGTTAAGGGTCAAGAATCAATGGGCATGGAGTTCATGAAATACAAGGGGTTGTAGTGTCTCATTCATGGGTGTCTTTGTAGAGGGTGTGTGGCACCTTCATTTGCAATGCAATTTTTCCAAGCCCATCATTTTGCCATTCTTTGTTTCTTTTAAAATTTAGAGACAAGTTGAAGGCCATTTTCTTGACGTGGTGTCCAGATAATGACAATGTCACTCACAAATCCCTAGTGGAAATGAGAAGGATGGATTTTGATGAGACCCCCTTTCTCTCAACCATGCATTTGAGAGCCATTACCCTGACTTGGTGACTAGATGATGGTAATGTCATACCACTAGATATCCATGATCATGATAGGACGACTAGTGATGAGACCTCCTATCCTCCAACTAACCCTTTAAGCATTCATAATCATTATTCTTGTGGGTCCCACTTTTCTTACAGAGAAGCGTTTCATTTCTTTCTTGGGGGATCCATGGGTGAAGAAGATGGAAGGTTTATACATGGAATTTTATCTTTTACCCAACAACAATCCCTTTGGGCCTTCAACCCCTTCTTCCCATGGAATGAGGGACAACCCCTTCTTGGGTCAATACACCCTAAATTACCAAGAGATAAGGAAACAAGGGGGTTTAAGTGATGGAAAGTGGTAAGTATGGTCGAGAGCGGTACGATGGCTCTTCAAGGGAGTTCCTAGTGTTGATATTATGGTAGATGCGGGAGGTATTTACCTCCACGTGTAAACCTGATGAGAATAGAATATTTCAGGAAGCAAGAATAAACCCTAATGAGTTGGCTAATAACCCTAGAAGACAAGTCGGCTCAAGAGGATAATTGGTATTAGGTTATTAGCCTACAAGAGAAGAAGCCAACTATAAGAAATAATATATACTGAGTAAATAGGTACCCAGAATGAGAATTCGGCCCAGGCAGTTAGCCAGAATCAGTATAAATACAGGAGGCCAGTCTTCATTCTGGTAGACATTCTCAGAATTGCAGAGAAACACTTGTGCGCACTGCAATTATCCAGTTTGTGCGCAGGTTTGGAGGAGAGCTACCTTTGCAGTTGCTGCAGCTAGTAGATTATGTTTTGGCTTGGAATATCTCTTGGTTAGGGTTTGGAATATCTGATCATCTCTTGTTGGTGTGTTATCCTTGAGGAAAGGTGCACTGCCCTTTGTTTGGCTATCTAGCCTAGGGTTTGCTTCCGAGTGATTCTCTATCAAGGTTAAGGTGCTCGGAGGGTGGCTTCGGCCTATGGTTGGGTGACAATAGTGATATTGTCCATGGTAAAACGATCACATCCATTATATTCTAATAGGTTATGGGCCCACACCTCCTTCATTCAGTCTAACCACTGGAAGGAAACATAGCCATAAGGATATTAAGCTCGTTGAAGAACTATCGCTAGGTTTTCTAGCAGGAGCAGTCACCAAAGCACTGCTGCTAGGGTTACTAGCAGGTGCAGTTTCAGAAACCATAATCCTCTCGTTGAGGAACCTTAAGTGAAGGTATTGACCTAATTTCTGGATAGATCAGTGCACCCTAGCCTAGCGCATCTCTTTGAACTCCTAGCAAGCCAAGATGTCAAGTTTGAGTTTTTGGTAAAATCTAGATTTGACCAAGTCAAAGCAGCCATGACTTACTCTATGAAGTCAGAAAACAAGTTAGATGGAGATTCTAACTTCAGAGAGTGGAAGACAAGGATTGACCTCATCCTTTCCAAGAATAAAGTGCTGGATATCGTGAAAGGAAAGATCGTGGAACAAGAGTTTGAAGAAGGAAAAGAGAAGGAACCACAGAATGTTGCAGTTATGGAGAAGTTCAAAGACGGTGAAATCAATGCCATGAGTATCATAGTGGACTCTATAAAATACCACTTGATACCCTACATCTCCCATCTTGACTCATTGAAGAAGATGTACGATGCCCTAACAAACCTCTTCTCAGTCAGAAACATTGGACAAATAATGAGTCCAAAGAATGAGCTCCGTGACATGAAGATGAATGATGATGACATCATAACATTATACTTTGTGAGAATCTCTTAGTTAAGAGATCAAATACAATCCATTGAAGATATAATTTCAGAGAAGGAATTGGTAAACATAGTACTCAATGGTCTTCCCAAGACATGGGATGCATTTACTGCAAGCATGAACACAAGGAAGGAGTATCCTACATTTGAAGAACTTTGGACTTGCTATGCTCAAGAAGAATCCAGGATCATTGCAAAAGAGAAACCCCAAAATAAGTATGATGATCAAGCCTTCACAACAAGGTTCAATAATTTCAGGAACAAAAAGAAGTTTGGTTCAAGGACGAAGCCAAATCAAGAGAAAGATATTTCAGAAATACAATGCTTCAACTGTCGAAAGTATGGCCACTACAATAATCATTGTCCCAAGCTAAAGAAAAGGAAGGGCACACATGAAGCATCATTTTCCGAAGAAAAGGAACCTACTAAGAAGACCAAGCAGGATAAAACAAACTCCTTCTTCTAAAGACAAGGTAATAATACTCTTCTTAGTTCTTGTACATATCTTGTTTGCATAGTCTTTGTACATATCTTGTATATCTATCTCTTAAAAGATAATATGTTCCAAGAAGAACTATACCTATGGAAGAACAAGAAGATAAGGATTGTTGAAATACATCAAACAAACCATGTGGAAGCCATTACAAGATAAGCCGAAATCAGAATCAATCCTGAAGAGACTTAGAAGAAGCTAAGACAGAAAGAAGTCAACAATCAAGAGGAAATTGGAGAAAGACTTATGACACTTTGCAAAAGACAATAAGGATACAGATGGAAGCGTGGACTCTGTTAGATGGAGGGAGATGATTATATATTTCCGAAAGAAAAACATGCACTCATATATGAAGCAAGGATTAGGAGGGAGCTAATCCTATGATCCATTGAAGACGATGAAGTATATATCCATGGTAGCAGCCATGAAAGGCAGTACGTGTTCATTTCGACCTTAGAAGAAGTCTTCTTCAAGGAGAAGCCTTAAAGTATCCCTGTTTTTCCATTCACATCCATGATCCTATGATGAAAGGAAGAAGTGGAATCTTTAGGGCATGGAATCTATAAGAAACTCCATGGACCCAAGAGCTAAAGAAAAACATTAGGAAGAACATGAAGATTCCAAGAAAGAAAGAGAAGCCAGAACAACCAGTCATTGTATTAAGAATCACAAGATTACCAGCTTGATATGAAATCACTAAAAGCAATCAAGCAGAGAAACTGAAAGTTGTGATGAAGAAAAATATATATATGAAAGCATTGAAAAATCCAGAACTAGAGGTTCTCCCAGATGGAGGGAGAAGACTATGATGATTACTTGTTCCAGTAAACCAAACATACCTCTACATGAGTCATTATATCATCCACAATATCCATGGGTTGGAGTTCTACATTATATGAATGCAAAGACTATTCTCCAAAGCAATTGAAAAAAGAGCATATGAAGAGGAACCTCAAGACTTTGAGACATACCAGAAAAAGACCCTTGTATGCAGATGGAAGAAGATAACTTGGTGGAGAACCTTCGGTCCACAGTAGAAGCGTAGTGAATATTTTCTATAATATAGATATTGTATCAGAATGATTACTCAAAAGATCAGGATGATGGATTACATAGATCTCATGATGACATAATAAGTGCCACATGGATATGTTCCAATTTGACCCTTGCCACGATGTTGTGAGCTAGCAGGAACCAAGAGGAATCCAACAATGATATACATAATTGATCAGAGCTACATGAAGTCTTCAGAGAAAACCAGTGTTCTAGACCGAAGTACATTTGAAATCAAGCATTACATTATCCGTGATGAATTCTAGAAAGGAGAAAGTGGTTCTCCAATACATATCTCCACAGATGAGTAGATAAGCAAACATTTTGGTAAAGCTTCTGTCCAAGCTGAAAGAGTTTGCGTACTCAAGATGGAGCTCGTGGAGACAACTTCCTTATTGAAAAAGGAAGAGATGACTCCCAGGTTGGGAGAGAGCATTGATGTGTTATTGATTTATGGACAGTCACTTTTCAGTTTGAAAAATGGTCCAGGATGAGCAGTTCATTTCCAGTTCAGAAAGTGGTTTGAGATTTCTGATGGACAGGCATTTTCTAGTTCAGAAAATGGTCCAGATCGACCGATCATTTTCGTAATGAAAATGGTTTGATGGATTGCTGATGTACCATAGACAACGATTTCCCATTGTGGTTAACATGGGGAATGGTCTAGGGCAGTCTCTCTTCTTGAGGGTTACTCAAGAAGACTGGCCCGCCTCACCGGACAACGATTTCCCATTGTGGTTAACATGGGGAACGGTCCGTTTTGGAGGTTGGTGTAGGACAGTCATTTCCTTTGGAAATGGTCCAGGCAGTCATTCCTTAGGGAGAATTCATTCTCTCCAGGTTGCACTTTTTTTAGTGCCAGAGGAATGGACCAGGGTGGGGAATGGTCCAGGTTCAACAATCAGGGACAAACATTCCTTAGGGAAGACTCATTCTCTCCAGGTTACACTTTGTTTAGTGTCAAAGGAATGGCCCAGGGTGGGGAATGGTCCAGGCTAAAAAATCAGGACAATTATTCTTCCTTGCTTGAGAAGAATAGTCCAGATAGCTCATCATTGATGTTTGAATTTCTAAGGGCAGATGCTCTTCCAGATATCACAGATGTGAGTGGAAGAATGGCCCAGATGATTTGGTTTATATCATAACAATGTTTTCTGTGTAGGTTGTTATCAAATGATTGTTATGGAGACTGTATGTCTCTGGACAGTAGATGTATGCTACTGTGGTGGATGTGTTCCACTGATTGTGATTATATGTCATTGATCAAGTATCTGTGTGCTACTTGGTGTGGTACTGTACCACTAGATTGTAGTTGTGTACTACTATGGATAGACACAGTTGTGTTCTATTGAATGATATTGTTTCGATTTCCTTGAAGACTATCAACAATATTGAAAATGATTATCAGCTAGATGGATGATCAATGGACAAAGATTTCCCAGACAAAAAATGGTCCAGGACATTTATTCTTCTAGGACATATGTCCAGATTAGAAGGATGGCTCTTGTGTTACTCTATGGTGTGAGTGACTTATCCAACATCATGTCTAATTACTCAGATATAGTATGGTTTCGAGAGATGATGCAACTGATGACACTAATGGTGATGATGATTCTCATGATCTAGTCATGAGAAAGTCTATACGACCATGTTGATGCTATCAGGTGAATGGCATGTTTGTGCTCAATACCATTACCTGTAATACCTCCCTAGCTAGGAGGGAGTGTTGATATTATGGTAGCTGCGGGAGGTATTTACCTCCACGTGTAAACCTAACGAAAATAGAATATTTCGGGAAGCAAGAATAAACCCTAATGAGTTGGCTAATAACCCTAGAAGACAAGTCGGCTCAAGAGGATAATTGGTATTAGTTTATTAGCCTACAAGAGAAGAAGTCGGCCAGAAAAAATAATATATACTGAGAAAATAGGTACCCAGAATGAGAAGTCCGCCCAGGCAGTTAGCCAGAATCAGTATAAATACAGGAGGCCAGYCTTCATTCTGACAKGCATTSTTAGAATTGTAGAGCAACACTTGTGCATATTGCAGTTGCCTAGTTTGTGCGTAGGTTTGGAGGAGAGCTTCCTTTGCAATTGCTGCAACTAGAAGATTACATTTTGGCTTGGACTATCTCTTGGTTAGGGTTTGGACTATCTGATCAGCTCTTTTTGGTGTGTTATCCTTAGGGAAAGGTGCTCTACCCTTTGTTTATCTATCTAGCCTGGGGTTTGTGATGCAGACCCCCTACCTCAGCAGGGTTCCACTGACCTCCTGGTTTCTGGATCGATCTTCTTCTGAGCTGAAATGGCTCTTCAGGCTCCTGCTTGAAGCTTTTGAATGAATCCACAAGTCCCTTTGTCCTCTGGCATAGGTCTTGAGAAAACCTATGCACACACTTAGCTTTTGACACTCTTCTCTGTTCTGAACCAACACACCTTTCACGTTTTGGGGTTTCGGGACTCTTGCATGCGAGCTCTCCCAGGATCCTTGTCCCTCCAACTCCTAGTCGCCGAAACACCGAAAGGGATTAACAACTCTTGGTCCTCCCTTAGCCTCCGAATGCTTTCAGGTTTTCGCGTTTCGCAATTTCACGATTCTGGCTGCAATGATTCTAGGTCCTTCGAACTCCCGGACCCCGAAATGCTGAAATCTACCCGTGACCATGGTCCGCTTTTTCAGGATTTCAGAATTCGCGATTTCATGATTTCGGCTGCAGACGACTCTTGGTCCTTCAACCTCTCGGGTCCCGAAATGCTG